>ONZH01009380.1:0-95366 GCA_900303285.1 Rhinella marina
ACCCGACGGATCCGGATGCCTGCGCCCATGCGAGCGCAGGGGATCCGAGCGCTACAGTGCTCATTACGAGCACGTTC
This sequence comes from Rhinella marina, assembly GCA_900303285.1. Taxonomy (NCBI): domain Eukaryota; kingdom Metazoa; phylum Chordata; class Amphibia; order Anura; family Bufonidae; genus Rhinella; species Rhinella marina. The sequence goes on from ONZH01009380.1 coordinate 78, forward strand.
GCTCAACTCTCAGTGACGGGTCCCCTTTTAAAGGGGAAGGACAAGGCATGACAGGTGTGCTATAAGCGCAACGATTAAAGCTGTTTTATACAGCAGGCACCCTTGGCTAATGTCCATGATCGGCTTTACCACTGGTCGCGGACATTTAACCGCAGGTTGTCTGCCAGCATTATTGACCCCTGTCTTTTAACAGGCTAATAGATGACTGGTAAATCTGTTTTAAAGGGGATGTGCCAAGTATAAAAATGATCCCCTATCCTGTTAACTAACTGATCGGTTGGGCCCCCACCAATCCTGAGAACGGGGGGTCTTGCTCCTGTCCTGACAGAACGGTAGACTAAGCATGTGCCTTAGGGCTCATGCACACAAACGTATTTTCTTTCCGTGTCCGTTCTGTTTTTTTGCGGACCGTATGCGGAACCATTTATTTCAATGGGTCCGCCCAAAAAACGGAAGGTACTCCGCATGCATTCCGTTTCCGTATGTCCGTATTTCCGTTCCGCAAAAAAATAGAACATGTCCTATTATTGTCCACATTACAGACAAGGATAGGACTGTTCTATTAGGGGCCAGCTGTTCCGTTCTACAAAATACAGAATGTACACAGATGTCATCCGTATTTTCTGCAGATCTGTTTTTTCATACGGTCATGTGCATGAGGCCTTATAGTGCCATTCATTCTCTGAGGAACTGCCACAAGCACTGTGCTCGGCTACCAGTGCCAGGATAGGCCATCAGTATCAAAATCTCAGACAGCCCCCTTTAATTATGTTAAGCGGCATCCACTGAAGCAGGGATGCCCAACCTGCGGCCCTCCAGCTGTTGTAAAACTACTACTCCCGACATGCCCTGCTGTAGGCGGATAGCTGTAGACTGTCTGGGCATACTGGGAGTTGTAGTTTTGCAACAGCTGGTGGACCGCAGGTTAGGCATCCCTGTACTAAAGTGTTTATGCCGCAATTGTGGCGTAAAAAAGTTGCATATTATGGCACATGCTTTTTACCACTCATCTAAAGTGGTGAGAAAAGGGGCGGGGCGTTACGTGACCCCCTGGATTTACTATAACTTACACCAGCCCCTGGCTGATATCTTGGAGCTTTAAAGGGAGTCTGTCACCACGATTTTGACTATTAAGTTATTTATAGCACTGGATTCAGCTGACTATAAGCATCTCCAAAACGTTATTGTTATAGGGCATAAATGAAGATCTGATGTTAAAAATACCCTTTTTTATCAACTGTCAATCTCTTACTTAAGGAGCCCAAGGGGATGTGCCAGCGATGTTGGAGCCCGGCCACGGCGATTCAGTTGGAGCCCAGGACCGCCCACCTCATTAATATTCACTTCACTGCTTGAAGCAGTGAAGCTCCGGCACGGCTGTAATCCCGCGCAGGCGCAGTACATCCTGTGAAGCTGTAGCCGGCAGACCGCACGGCGCAGACCACTTAATGTACTGCGCCTGCGCGGGATTACAGCCGTGCCGGAGCTTCACTGCTTCAAGCAGTGAAGTGAAATATTAATGAGGTGGGCGGTCCTGGGCTCCAAACTGAATCGCCGTGGCCGGGCTCCAACATCGCTGGCACATCCCCTTGGGCTCCTTAAGAAAGAGATTGACAGTTGATAAAAAAGGTATTTTTAACATCAGATCTTCATTTATGCCCTATAACAATAACGTTTTGGAGATGCTTATAGTCAGCTGAATCCAGTGCTATAAATAACTTAATAGTCAAAATCGTGGTGACAGAATCCCTTTAACTGCCAGGAATCTGCCTCTTAATAAATTAGGTGCATCTCACTCCAGCGCACAGGGGAACGCCCGTCTTGATAAATGTCCCTCAAAGACTTGAAATTCTGCTTTTAAAGGTAATGTGCCCTCACAAAATTATTAGTCTTATTTTTAAGAATATTGGGTGATGATCGTTTTTTTAATTTTCCGTATCATTCACACTGGGCACTACGCATAATAAATATGTTGAGACTCCAGATGACTTTTCAGCAGTCATCTCACTATCATACCAGGCAGCATTACAATGACTGATAAAACCTGATGACACAAGATCACGCTGTTCACAGTAGGCGATGGTCACAGTTTACCTACACCCCCTCCCTGTACAATGACCTCTTCACAGGTCATGTAATGTAGTGTTCGGTTTGTATTGTCAGTCATGCTGTTTAATGTTTTTTGAACAGAATAACGGAAAGGTCAGCACTGATGTGAACAAGCTCTTATCTGCCACAGGTGTTGTCCGAGGTACCAAAGCTGATTTTATAATTGGCCGCCACTACACAACCATTGGATGTTTTGTGGTACGCAAAATTTGCATTTTGTAGAACGGAACAGCCGGCCCCTAATAGAACAGTCCTATCCTTGTCCGTAATGTGGACAATAACAGGACGTTTCCATGGTTCCACATACAAGCAGCAAAAAACGGAACAGACATGGAAAAAAATGTTTGTGTGCGTGAGCCCTTACTGTGGGTTCTCCATAGGGTCCAGGTCGCCCTACTGAATCACGTCCATGCCGAGAGCTCTGATGAGACATGTCTTGCTTGGATGTATGTTGCGTTAGCACTTCATCTGTAGGTAGCCATGTGAGAAGAGATCCAGTACCCAACGTTGCCGTAATTACTTGTATGACTGCGCGGAAATCAATCTTTATTGTTGTTTCTTGCATTTGTAGTAAGATTAGGTAATACATGAAGTCCAGGCGAGCACATGTTTTACATTAGTGGAGATTAGGGATTGGATTTAAAGAGGAAACGTGGAACAGATTGCTGAGCTTGTACTTTGCAGAATATTGGCATTCAGCATACAGTATTTGTCCGAAATAGCTGAAACCTCTTGTCCTCCTATTTTATGTAGTTTGAATGACCAGTTAAGGAGTTTTACACGTGGCAATTAAAGGGGTCTACATTTTTTTCAAACAAGCACCAGGCTATGAATCACTTTGTAAAAATTTAGGGTAGCCACTGAAATCTGTATAGTGCCACCTTTTTTTTTTTTTCTTATTTCTTTGTCCGGCTCACTGAGAAGGCTGCACATGCTCCGCTTCATCCTTCAATTGCCTTCTGAGCTGTGATAGGGAGAGAGCTGAGACGCGCCTCCTGAGCTGTGATAGGGAGAGAGCTGAGACGCGCCTCCTGAGCTGTGATAGGGAGAGAGCTGAGACGCGCCTCCTGAGCTGTGATAGGGAGAGAGCTGAGACGCGCCTCCTGAGCTGTGATAGGGAGAGAGCTGAGACGCGCCTCCTGAGCTGTGATAGGGAGAGAGGCTTGAGACACGCGCCTCCTGAGCTGTGATAGGGAGAGAGCTGAGACGCGCCTCCTGAGCTGTGATAGGGAGAGACGAGACCGCCTCCTGAGCTGTGATAGGGAAGAAGCCGAGACGCGCCTCCTGAGCTGTGATAGGGAGAGAGCTGAGACACGCCTCCTGAGCTGTGATAGGGAGAGAGCTGAGACACGCCCTCCTGAGCTGTGATAGGGAGAGAGCTGAGACACGCCTCCTGAGCTGTGATAGGAGAGAGCTGAGACACGCCTCCTGAGCTGTGATAGGAGAGAGCTGAGACACGCCTCCTGAGCTGTGATAGGAGAGAGCTGAGACACGCGCCTCCTGAGCTGTGATAGGGAGAGAGCTGAGACGCGCCTCCTGAGCTGTGATAGGGAGAGAGCTGAGACACGCCTCCTGAGCTGTGATAGGGAGAGAGCTGAGACACGCCTCCTGAGCTGTGATAGGGAGAGAGCTGAGACGCCCTCCTGAGCTGTGATAGGGAGAGAGCTGAGACACGCCTCCTGGCTGTGATAGGGAGAGAGCTGAGACACGCCTCCTGAGCTGTGATAGGGAGAGAGCTGAGACACGCCTCCTGAGCTGTGATAGGGAGAGAGCTGAGACGCGCCTCCTGAGCTGTGATAGGGAGAGAGCTGAGACGCGCCTCCTGAAGCTGTGATAGGGAGAGAGCTGAGACGCGCCTCCTGAGCTGTGATAGGGAGAGCTGAGACGCGCCTCCTGAGCTGTGATAGGGAGAGCTGAGACGCCTCCTGAGCTGTGATAGGGAGAGAGCTGAGACGCGCCTCCTGAGGCTGTGATAGGGAGAGAGCTGAGACGCGCCTCCTGAGCTGTGATAGGGAGAGAGCTGAGACGCGCCTCCTGAGCTGTGATAGGGAGAGAGCTTGAGACGCGCCTCCTGAGCTGTGATAGGGAGAGAGCTGAGACGCGCCTCCTGAGCTGTGATAGGAGAGAGCTGAGACGCGCCTCCTGAGCTGTGATAGGGAGAGAGCTGAGACGCGCCTCCTGAGCTGTGATAGGGAGAGAGCTGAGACGCGCCTTTCCTGAGCTGTGATAGGGAGAGAGCTGAGACGCGCCTCCTGAGCTGTGATAGGGAGAGAGCTGAGACACGCCTCCTGAGCTGTGATAGGGAGAGAGCTGAGACACGCCTCCTGAGCTGTGATAGGGAGAGAGCTGAGACACGCCTCCTGAGCTGTGATAGGGAGAGAGCTGAGACACGCCTCCTGGGCTGTGATAGGGAGAGAGCTGAGACACGCCTCCTGAGCTGTGATAGGGAGAGAGCTGAGACACGCCTCCTGAGCTGTGATAGGGAGAGAGCTGAGACACGCCTCCTGAGCTGTGATAGGGAGAGAGCTGAGACACGCCTCCTGAGCTGTGATAGGGAGAGAGCTGAGACACGCCTCCTGAGCTGTGATAGGGAGAGAGCTGAGACACGCCTCCTGAGCTGTGATAGGGAGAGAGCTGAGACACGCCTCCTGAGCTGTGATAGGGAGAGAGCTGAGACACGCCCCCTGAGCTGTGATAGGGAAAAGACACTCCTCTTGGGCTGTCAGCTTGATATAAATCTAGCAGAGCAATGAATGGGGAGATCTCTGGTTCCATGTGAGGTACAGGGCTGGTTGTAGCTTTGTTAGAATGAGATTGTCATGTACTATATGATGTTTGTGTTTATTTTATTTTTATTTTTTTTACGTTAATCATGGCATCATAGTCATACAAATTTTCTGTCCATATTTTGCATCACGTTACAGTAGTTTTACCAAATCTCATCCACATGATGTGGTACTTTACCAGCGGTGCAGATTCTGAACCAGCAGCATGCCAGTGTATGTTGCAGATGTTCATAGTTGATTTCACCATTTGCAACGTATAGAGTGAAATTTGCAGCAAAATCCATGAGAAAATGGCATGTAACTCAACTCGTGTATTTTTTTCTATCATAATTTACATCTCATGGGGATTTACCCTAACCATGTTAAAGGCTCGCTAAGCATCAGGGGTTTGGTAGTCCTTTTGAAGGTCTGAAGTGTAAGGTTCACATTTTCTAGCGGAATCGAATGTTCATTTAGTTAAAGGGGTCGCTTTGGATTATGCCCCCATTGTCTTATAGGGGCGGGTCCCACCTCTGAGACCTGCACCTATATCGAGAATGAAGCGGGGGAGCTCTGAGCCTGGAGGACCCTAGGTTTCCCGGGGTCCGACCACCACCAGGTGCAGCTCCCCGCTTCGCTCATAGAAATGAATGGGAGCGCACCGCGCAGGCGCAGCCCGGCTCCCATTCATTTCTATGGAGCCAACGGAAATAACCGGAGGCCCCATAGAAATGAATGGAGGGCGGTTACGCATGCGCAGTGCGCCCTCCTCTTTTGGGGCCCCGTTCTCGATATAGGTGCAGGTCCAAGCTGATATTCTAGCGATATGCCCCCGTTGTCCAAGATGGGAATACACCTTTAAGCGAAGATACACTATGGCTCGCAAGTTCTGATACCTCCTGAGATTGCTTGATGAATCTTCTCTTTGTTTTATCTGCTGGACAGAGTGGATCTGTACGTCTTTCTGTGAGCAGACTAATGTAAACTTTTGACACGTTCTCTTGATGTGCTGTCATCAAGGCATTATTTGGCTACTCTTTCAAGGTCTGATGCTCCCGTTTCCTACATTTTCCAAGACTGGATTCTTTTGACTGTTCAATTTTGACATCTGGTGCAACTAAAACAAATCTGCACCACTTTCCCATGGGATGTGAAAGCCTGTTCAGACTAAGAACATTTTGTTCCAGGCAGTTTTTTTAAGCTACCTCCATTGCTCAAAAGGACCATGGTTTCTGGGAGAGGAGATTTGGTTTAAGTCGTTCATGAACATATGCAGGACAGTTGGCTTTCTCTAGCACTCAAAGAGGTTATTCCGTGATAAATGTAAAAAAATTAAAATACATTATATAGTACATGGCAATCTCTTTCTAAAAAAGCTAGAACCAGCCCTGTACCTCACATGGATCCAGAGATCTCCTCATTCATTGTTCTACTAGATTTATATCAAGCTGACAACTAAGGGGAGTGTCTTCTCTGCTGCAGCCCAGGGGGCGTGTCTCAGCTCTCCCTATCACAGCCCAGGGGGCGTGTCTCAGCTCTCCCTATCACAGCCCAGGGGGCGTGTCTCAGCTCTCCCTATCACAGCCCAGGGGGCGTGTCTCAGCTCTCCCTATCACAGCCCAGGGGGCGTGTCTCAGCTCTCCCTATCACAGCCCAGGAGACAGTTGAAGGATGAAACTGAGCATGTGCGGCCTGTCACGAATCAGCAGGTGTGGACCCACTGTGCCTCGTGCCCTACCTCCTCTAAGGGCGTTGTCTAAGTGAACCCCTCGTTCTTCACAATACCCCTGATGGTGGGGATAGACTTTCCGAGGGGAACACCAGGTCACTACCTCCTGAGGAGGGTCGGGACACGAGGCAGCTGGTCCAGGGGGACCAGGGGATACCAGCGATGGTACCTGTAGTACAGCGGTGGTCAACAGGCCGGGTCGAATCCAGGAGAGGTAATGCAGGACCGAGGAACGAGACAGAAGCCGAGTCAGACAGGCAAGGGTCGGGGCTGGCGGCACAGGAACGTAGTCAGGCAATCCGGGTCGGCAACGGGAAGGTCAATGCAGGCAGGCGGGGATCAGGCGGGTAGCGGAGTCAAATAGCAAGGCACGGGTCAGAACACAGGAACACGAGCAGGAACAGGTATCACCAGAATGCAGGGTAGGACCTTGACACTGAGGCATCTAAGGAGAGGGCGGAGCAGCATAAATAGGTCCAGGGTTGGTCAAGGAGGACATGTGACCAACCCACATGACCTAGCATGGTCACATGATCAACCAGCTCCAGCCCAGAGGGAGGGACATAATACAGGGCAGTTTGGAAGCTCTGGAGTGGAACATGCAACAGCACTACACAGCCAGAGCTCAGGACTGCACCGCTCACCGCTGGACACGACAGCAGCCGCTGTTACACGGCCATCTCAGTGAGCAGGACAAATAAATATGAAAAAGAATGAACAGCAGGTGGCGCTATACAGATTTATTTTATTGAATAACTCAGTGGCTATGCTACATTTTTGATTGCATGGAATTACAAAAGTATTCACGTGCTGGTTTGAAAACTGTACAATATTTTTTGTGGGTCATCCCCTTTATGCAAATAGAATATAATACGGTGGTATGTTTCCTTTTTCGGAAACTTTTCTTATGTCACTTTGTGTGAATTCATGAAGCTATTAAAATGTTACTCCAAATGAACACTTATACTGGATATTGAGGTACTCTGTTACTACCTGATCGGCAAGGGTCTAATACCATGCACCCCCGCCATGCACCCCCCCATCTTTAGTTTCTTCACATGCCACTGCTTTCCTTGGGTTTTTCCCTTAGTTACAGCTGTTTTAACCCCTACAATATGAGGATCTTCTCAAAATGGCTCCTTTGTCAGTTCTCTGAGGACAAAACTGTCTTCCCTCACTTCACATACAGTTGCTGTAGCCAGCAACTTCCTGCCAGCCAATCAGATTGGATTACTGAGACCCACACCTTCTCACTCTGAAGCCTAATGCAGGCATACAGTGTAGAGGACCGACCCTCCGTCCTCTGTTTAAACTAAAGGGAATACAGAAAAGCCCTAGCAACGGTCTTTTGAAAGCCAATATTATAAAGTAATTACAGAACTTTTTGACAATCATTGACAGACTAACTCAGGTGTGCATGCCTAGCTCTAATAAACTAGGAAATAAAAAAAAAATTAAAAAAAATGACAGTTACATTTTAACCACCTAACTGTTTTGCCAGAGTCTAGCTCTAGCAGTGGGAAAAGTAGCTACCTGGAGGGGGAGGACTGCTTTAGATACTGCTACCTCCTGAATGGTAGCTAGAAAGATTCAACTGGTCTTGTTTGAAAGCAGACATTCAAAGCTTTCAGATAATACCAAAATGACAGCAAGGAAGATATCACTGATAGAAATCAGGATGCTGTGAATGCAGCTGAAAGTGAAAGTAAAAACTCGCGATTATTCCCGACTTGATTTCTAACAGTGATTTCTCCTCTGTTGCTGGTTGTTGCATGGCCTTGTATGAAAGCCTAGAATGGCAGCTTTCAAACAAGACCAATTGCAATAGATCCTACCATCGAGGAGATATCACCATCTAAAGCAGCCCTCCCCCCTCCAGTTAGCTCCTTTTCACACTGCCCGAGCCGGTCTCGGGCAAAGCAGTTAGGTGGCTAAAGAAACTTTATCCCTGTAGAGCTGCTCCCATTACCTTCAGTAGGAGCAGTGCTTTAGTAACAAACTCCGTCCGGTATATAAAGCCGATGGAGCTGTGTAATTTCGGCGCTGACTTCCCACGCCAGAGCTACAGCTGCTTGGCCTCGGTGTCAGACTCTGCCGATCAGCTAGTGATGGCCTCTGCTGGGGATAAGCCATCTCTTCATAAAATCTGGACAACCCCTTTAATGTTCTTTCTACTGTAAATAGATGATACTAGTAATTAGTAGGAAGTGATATGATGCACAGCCATATTGAAACTGATTTTCTCTCTTGATTAACTGTAATTTAAATAACGACCCATTTTATATATACTGAGATCTTGCAGCTGTCCCTTTGGCTACTTTGCCTCATAAAAGGCTGACACTTCCTGTTCTGTAGAGATAACCATACAGCAGTCATCTTCATCGCCGACAGGGATGGCACCTCTGTTATAAAATTGGAGACAGCGCAGGATCCACCAGTGACAACAGCTGTCCCCCATCCCTAACCTCTCCACAGGTCCCAGGTCTCTAATCTGATACGAACAGATTAGAAAAATGTGCATCAATATCTGATTTTATTTAGAAAAAAAATAAAGCTGACAAATTCCCTTTAAGTAAATTGGTGACACATACCCTTTTAAGTAAATTCTCCCCTACACGACTAGGAGACCCCCCTCCCCCCGGTAGAATAAAAAATAGTTCATAAAATGCAATCATTCCCTAGAGCAAGCAATTAAGGCTAATTGGCAGATTCCTAATCGGAAATTCAAAATAACCATTATGTGGGAAGAGGACAACCCTTTTATAAAGGTTCAAATAGATATTATAAAGAAACATCAATCATATTATCTTGGAAAGAATTTATATATTTTAGGGTATATATGTATAGAAGGGGTTGTGTCAAGATTTAAATGGTCACGTGACTTTCACAAAACTATGCAATGAATCAATAGAACAAGCGAATATAAGAAACTTTGTAATGTATCTTATCAAAGAAAAATGTCTTGTTCTCTAGTTATTAAATCCCTTTCCCCCTTTCCTAAACTAGCGTTCTAACCGAAGTCTTTGATAAATTCTTTTGCAACCAAGACGGACCGCCAGTTCACTGAGGGATCAGATTACAAGTTAGCATAGAAGTATGCGAAGAGGGGAGGGGGAGGAGTGAGCTGCAGAATGAAAGAGAAAGAAACGAACACTTATGCTGCAAAAGCTATAGTAAGTGTTATATCTCACCCAAGTGCTTTATTCACATCACTACTGCTCAGTACATCTCTGTAATGTCCTTTATAATGCTTCAGAATGAGTGACAGAGAGTTAGAAACCAGAATCTACTGTCTCCATGTGTAGTCTGTGGGCATTCATCGTACCAGGTAGTCGCCACCCACTAGCTTAGGGGGAACTGAAAATTAGAGAGAGAGCCAGCAAAGGATAAAACCTAAGAATACAAAAACAAGTCATATAATGGTCAGAAATTGTGTACACACACATGACTGCTTAAAGAATGGTTAGGTTCACATATGTGTTGTGAACTCCGGTAGTCTGGTCTGGGGGAGAAACAGACCTCTGGACTTCACCATTTGTGCCATAGCCGGACAGCACTGTGCAGTGCCAGATCACCATAAACTATAATGGGACCCGGCCACTTTCAGCACAAATGCGGGAAAAAATACTCCATGCAGTACTTTTTATCTGACTAAAAGCTGGGATTTATGATGGAAAACAGCCGGCTCCCCATTGGATCCCAGTATAGTCAATGGTGTGTGGCGTGGTCCGGCTATGCCGAATACGGTGATCTCCAGTAGTCTGTTCCTCTGACTATCGGACTTCACAATGCATATGTGAACCTAGCCTTATCTGAAAGTGTAGGCATGCTTTAAACTTGTCCCCTGTCCACAAGATAGGTGATAAGTCTCTGGTTGGGGAGTTCCCCCCATATGAATCGTGTCAAGTGTACAGCTATCTCCAGCAGTAATGTAAAAGTGAATTGAGCCGCAGCACACACGTTCCATTTATACAGGGAATGGGGTGAGGCTGGAATTTTCATCCTTTGGATCGATCGGGGTCCCAGCAGTCAGACCCTCACTGATCACACACTTAAGCCTTCACACAACTCCTTTGAGATGTGGAACCTCTTGTAACAAGAAACCATGCAAGCCAGCAGTCAGACTGTTTCCATTAGTCTGATTCGATAGTCCAATAATGCCAGACAGCAGACTGTTGTATGTTCTTCTGAGTTTCTGAAGAAACTGGACCATGTCAGAGATTATGCTTAGATAGTAGCTAATGCTGGAAACTTTCAGGCTATTCGCCCAGCTTCTCACATAAATATGCATTCTTGGATCGGTCAACAGCTATCTACCTCCCCCATATCCAAGTAAGAAAATTATTTGTTTCCAGAAGAAACAAAAAAAAAAATTCAAAAAGCACAAATAATAGTGTAGTAATTGAACAGGGAGCATGTTCATAAAGCAAGTAGTTGTGGAATCATATCTATAAGATGAAACCCAAGGTCATCATTGTCTCTTGCATCCATCTAAGGAGGTGGCCCATGGATCACAGGTGCAGATTCCAGTAAACCATGGGATCTTGTAAGTGCAGCTACTAGATTTTTGAAGGTGCTTACTTGTCTATTACTACACTAGATACAGAGGTCAAGATACTGTATACTGTCCATATGGACTGTTGTGACCGTCAACCCATTGTGAATATGTAGAATTGAGACCAATTCTTCTGTGCTGGTTACCTTATTTTGTCTATCAAAAAGATCTCCTGTCTGAGGCCTTGTGTCCAGTTGTCCATCTCTGTGTCCCATCATCCAAGGTTAAACTGACCGATCATTAAGAAGTAGACTCATTTTTCTGCGTCTCACTTATAATTTTAGATAAAGAGCCCATTTATTTCTCCTGTAACGGCGAATTAATGGGCAACCATCATACATGGCTGGCGATGTCTACTAGAGCTTGAGCTGCTTTTCCTCATACAAAGGACCGCAGAGTGGGGACCTTCTCTATGAAGTAGCACTATAAAAATGGTGGCGTTGTCAGTGGCAACTCATGTGCTTTCTATTATTCACTTGAAGTGTTCCATCTGATTGGGTCCGGTGTTCCTCTCTCTAGTAATTTTCCATCAGTAGTTGCTGTAAGGTTCTTTGTATTTCCATATAAAATATAACCTGTTTCTAGATGAGTATCGGAGAAGAATGCGGCGTATGAACCAGACAAGATCTGCCTCGTTGACCTGTAAAAATCACAAGCAATGAAATGTGATGTGATTGATTACTTTTAACGGTCCGCTGAGGACCATATATCTCTTGTATTATCAGACTCAAAACACATTTTATTCAGTAAACATCAGCTGTCTAATGTAGCGTGACAATAGGTTTGGTATTAAGTTTTCTCCATGTTAATTATTATAGTATTCATATTACATACCCATTAATTTGTTTTTGCAAGCATCACTGACTGGATCGTCTTCTGTCACAAATCTGTCTAGGCAGAACCTGTGTCGATGGTACTCTACTCCAGTCTCTTACAGAGGTCTAGTGAATCAATTAAAGAGGATCTGTCAGCATGATCAACCCTAGAAAACCATGCCTACAGGGTTGATACCTCTGTTGCAGCAACCAGAGGTGTCGTTTAGAGAAATGTGGACTTTTACTTGTATGGTAATGAGGTGGTCGGAGCACCGAAGGGCTGGCCTAGCCCCTTGGAGCACTGCATTACCTCCTCCTCTTCTTCATTCACAACCCCACAACTACCCCTCCTGCTCTGAATGGCAGTGTCAGGCAACCTCGCTGGTTGACTAACCCCAAAATTTCATGTGTACTCTGGCAGAGAGCAACATCTGCCCATACATGGCTCAGTTCTCAGAGCGAGAACTGCACTGTCTGCACTCAGATCCAGCAAGAGTTCAGTCAGCGCATGCACAGCTCAGAGCACTAAGATCCGTCCTGCGTATGGACTGATTTTCAGGACCAGGTGTCTGAGGAGTCCTGGCCCTGTGAGGCAGAAAGGTGAAGGGAGGGGTGAAGTGGGGCTCCGAATGGCCAGGCCAGCTCCTTGGTGCTCCGAGCACCTCATTAAAATAAAAGTAGAGATTTCTCTAGAAGGACACCTTTGATTGTTGCAACAGAGGTGTCGCTGCATTTGGCATGATCTACCCTACCAGGCAGTATGCCTGATTTATTAGGGTTCATTATACTGACGGATGCACTCTTTAAAGCCTTGCTGTTTCGTAACTCTCATTTGCATGTTTCCTGGTTGAAGATGTCAAATGTTAATGACACTTCAAGAGTTTGAAGTCCAAACTTGGCTTTATTTAGTCTGCAATAAGCTGTTGTCCTGGCAATTCGGTATATAACACAGTAAAACAGAAAATAAACCCCCTCTCGCCTGGTAGTCACACATAACACATCAGGTTTCTTCATATCAGTTCACCAGTTCTCATACCAGCTGCATTTGGCATCCTGGCTCTATCCCACTTTGCACTAAGGGTGCCCATACATGGTGAAGCCCGTGTGCAGGATACTTAAACATTACTTTATTGTAAATACATTCCCAAATACCTTTCATTTGTTATAATGGTTCGTTTTGCCTAGGGTGCAATCCTCAGGGGAAATAAAATGGCCGCCATCCTATTAGTGCACACAGAATCTGTCCTAATCAGACTGGACAAGTTACTTCACAACACTGAGGTAAAGAGCTCCCTCATTCTCCTCTCTGCTCTACTTGTCAGAGATTATGATCCTGAATACAGATGATAAAATCTGCAGCTGAATCTCCTGTAGGAATGGAGTTCATGAGGAGACATAAAGTACAGAGAGGACGGACAGTACAGACTGTGGTTATAGAGACTGCATACAAATGCTCATTAACCACATCCCCACGTCCTCTCTGTACATCATGTCTCCTCATGAACTACATCGATTCAGCTGATGATCTTATCAGCTGTATTCAGGATCATTATCCCTGACAAGCAGAGCAGAGAGGAGGATGAGGCAGCTCTCTACCTCAGTGTTGTGAGGTGAAGTAACGTGTGTGATTAGGACAGGTTTTGTGTACACTAATAGGAGGGCTGCCATTTTATTTTTCTAATGATTGCCCTCAGACAAATCAAGCCATTATAATTAATGAAAGTAATATTTATGTATTTTTATTCATTTTATTTTCTTAATTCCCGGAGAACCCTTTTAACATACAGCTGGACGGTGGTGGTTTCAGACACCAATCAATCTGATATTTCTGTGCCCTCGCTGAAGTACACTCTATTCTACATGTGATAAAGTAGCGTTGTAGTCTTTTAAAATGGTCATTTATATTTAGCTTTTACGGTTTTACTGTTCATCTCACACCTACACAGAAATATGCTGTGAAAACACAAAGCTTGTCACGTAGCTTAAAGGACTAAAGGTGAAAATCTCTGCCCACACATCATAAGTCTGTAAGGCTGGTCATGCAAAGTTTTTATTTTTGTTATAGTTCAACCAAAATATACTTGCTATAACAGTAGTCACTGTGTGTATTAAAGGGGTTAGACATCATTTAGTACATGACAACCTCTTTCTAACAAAGCTAGAACCAGCCCTGTACCTCACATGGATCCAGAGATTTCCCCATTCATTGCTCCAGTTTCTGTCCTTCATTCCCTTCAGGCTGGCAACTCAGGGGTTTTCCTTTCTGTTGTAGTCAAGGGACATGCCCTTTCTCATGGGATGGGTCTCTTCTGCTGCAGCTCTCTCTCTATCACAGTTCAGGAGGTGTGTCCTTTATCAGGAGAACATGTCCTTTCTGCTGCAGCTTTCTCCATGTAAGTGTCACAGCTTCTAACAGTAGATACGGCTGTTGACAGTTGAAGAATGGAACTCAGCATGTGCGACCACCTCAGTAGGTGGACATGCACATTACTGTATAGATTTAACATCGGGGGTGCTATTATGATGAAATAAAGAGAATCTCACAATTAGAGAATTTTGGTAACAATAGTAAATGACAAATTACAGTATTCTTTTGCCCTTCAAAGGGAACCTGTCATCAACTTTATGCTGCCCTCACTCAGAGCAGCATAAAGTAGTGACAGACACACTGATTTCAGCAGTGTGTCACTCATGAGCTAAAAGTAAGTGGTTGCTGAGAACCAGCATCATAATCACTGCAGCTCAGGCCTTGAAAAGAGACAAATCTACCTGAGAAGAGTCCTGGTTATTCCTAATCTCCTGCTCTCCCGCTGATCTGCTGCTGATTGGCAGTTCTCTCCTAGAGAGAAAGGGAGAAAACTATGTAGAAGACTGTCAGTCATCAGCAGGTGGGCAGGGAAAGCAGGAATTCATGAATAACCAGGACTCTTCTCAGGTGGCAGGACTCTTTTTCCAGGCCCAGTCTGCAATGTTTGTGATGTTAGTTCTCGGCAATCACTTACTTTTAACTTATAAATGACAGATCACTGAAATCAACTCACCTGTCTCTACTTTATTTTGCCATTAGTATGGGCTGCATAAAGGTGATGACAGGTTCCCTTTAAGACGCATCTGCCCATAAGATACACCTAGGTTTTAGAGGAGGTAAATAAGAAAAAAATATATTTTTCATCAGACCTCAGAACAGACCCCCCCAATGTTTCTAAGACCCTCCATCAGATCTCAGATCAGACCCATATGTTAATAAGATCCCTTTCAGACCTCAGATCAGACCCCATTGAGACCTCAGATCAGACCCCCCCATGTTAATAAGACCCCCCAATCAGACCTCAAATCTGAGATCAGAGTCAAAAAATAAATCACCTTACCTCTCCTGCTCTCTCTGCAACTGCCGTGCCTGCCATGTGCTTCAGTATCTGGTGCACTACAGAAGAGAACTGCTGGCAAACTTCTCTCCTGTACTGCGCCTGCGCTTAATACAGAAGGACATGGCAGGCATGACAGTTGCAGAGAGAGCAGAGCCTCTAGGTGTAATGGCAACACCCCCGTTGAACATGGGACCAACACAGATGTCTTCAGCTGCCAAGTGCCGCCTGCATTTTCTGACTGCTCTACAGAATGCAGGTATGCTGTAAGGTATATGCTAACATACTGAAAACTTTCTCTTGTGTCCTGCAGATCTCAAGCTACATCTTCAGAGTACAGACTACGGGACGTTCCTGTCCAATGAAGCCTCACCACTTGCCGTTTCTGTCATTGATGACAAGCTCAAGGAAAAGATGGTGGTGGAGTTCAGGCACATGAGAAATCAGTCCTACGAGCCTCTCGCTAGTTTCCTAGATTTTATCACGTAAGTGTGTGGTTTTTGTTTTTTTTTTTTTGTTTTTTGTTTTGACCCAATCTCTACGGTCGGGTTCACTGTTTAGCTTTCCGTTCCTCTGATCCGTCAGAAGATCAGAAAACGAAAAAAAAAAAAAAATTTGTTATTTAATCAGTTATGATCAGTTTGTGTAACTTCGGTCACAGACCAGTTATTTTTGATGGGAGTCAAAAGCTACTTTTTCTTCAGTCAAAAATAACTGATCTCTGACAGAAGTGGCGCAAATTGATCATAACTGGCGCTCACAATATCGGATTCTAAAATGTTTCTGTTCTGACAGATCAGAGGAACAGAAAGCTAAACAATGATGTGAACCCTACCTTAATTTTTTTAAATAAAATCTGGTTGGTGATGTCAGTGTTGCATCTGTTTTTCTACGGATCCATTGTAACAATGCATGTCGTTGTCCCCAAACGGACAAGAATAGGACATGTTCTATTTTTTCGCGGAATGGACTTGCGGAACTGGAATGCACACAGTCATTTCCATTTTTTGCTGACCCATTGAAGTGAATGGTTAGGTATACAGGCTGCAAAAAAAAAAAAACGGAACCTACACCGAAAGAAAATACGGTCTCGTGAATGAGCCCTTAGAAAGGACCGGTCACCTCTGACATCCACAAAGTGAAAACCAACACCGTTCTTAAGAGCTGTGATGATCCTTTATTCTTGAGTACAGCAAGCACATACAAGTAATCACGGCACCCCGACTGTAAACGCGTTTCGGACAAACTACATGTCCTTATGTCCCAGATGTCCGTAATGATTAAAGAGGACCTTTCACCGCTCCTGATTCCCCACGTACTAACAATTCTGGAGCATCTATTCTTATGTCTGTATGTTGTGCCATTCCTTTATTATTTGCACTAGAAGTTGTGAATCAATTGCTATTTGCCTTCAGTAAGGGAACAGAGGGGAGGTAACAAGTAGGGGGTGTGTGCCGGCACAGTCTGACTCTAGCCAATCAGTGCTGTCATGTTCAGACTGTGCAGGGACACACCCCCAACAGCTCTCAGCTCTCTTCCTATGTCTGTCACCTTTCTAATAGTAGATAGGCTGGTGGCAGTTGACAGATTGAACGGAGCCTGTGTGACCACCTCAGCAAGGTGGACAGAGAAATAAGGGAAAGAACAAACAGATACATTTTATTGAATAATGCAATGACTATACAACATTTTTAATTACATGAAATTACAAAAGTATTCAGACCCAAGGGTTGGCTTGAAAAATATAGAATATTTTTTATTGGAACAACCCCTTTTAAAGCTGTGCAAGCTTCTGAAATCTCCAATGATAAAAAATGTATATTCTGTGGATAAGTGATAAACTTTTTTCGATGGCTAACCCCTTGAATACATAGACAGGCCAGGTTCAACATAACAGAGCCACTGGTGTTTAGTGGGTTTGTCATAAAGGTGCATAAAAAAAGAGGTTGTCTTAGACTATCATTTTAAGGCCCCTTTCACATGAGCGAGTTTTCCGCGCGGGTGCGATGTGCGCTGTGAACACATAGCACCTGTACTGAATCCTGACCCATTCATTTCAATGGGTCTGTGTACATGAGTGTTTTTTTTTTTCACGCATCACTTCTGCGTTGCGTGAAAATCGCAGCATGTTCTATATTCTGCTTTTTTCACGCAGCCCTGGTCCCATTGAAGTGAATGGGGCTTCAGTGAAAAACGCATTGCATCCTGAAGCAAGTGCGGATACAATGCGTTTTTCACTGACGGTTGCTAAGAGATGCTGTTTGTAACCCTTTAGTTTTTTATCATGCGCGTGAAAAACACATCAAAACGCATTGCACCCGCGCGGAAACAACTGAACGCAATCGCAGACAAAACTCGCTGAACTTGTTTTCCTGAACGCATCTGGACCAAATCTGTGACGCTCGTGTGAAAGGGGCCTAAGAGCGCACAGGTCTCTCCAAACCCCTTAATGACCAAGCGTTTTTTCATCGTCCTTCCAAGATCTATAACTTTTTTTTTTTTTCTTTCAGTCTATATAGCTGTATGAGGGCTTGTTTTTTGAGGGACAAGTTTTAGTTTTTAACGGGGCCGTTTTGGGGTACACATAACTTTCTCATGAACTTTTATTAACTCTTTCTGGGAGGGAGATTGGAAAAACGGCAGTACGTTATAAATTTGACAGCCTTCTTTTTTCGGTATGAATAACCTAATATCTTTATTCTCTAGGTCAGTACGATTACAGTGATATCAATTACATATAGTTATTTTTTTTACGCTTTACTACTTTTGTGCAAGAAAACAGCCTGGATCCGGGTTAGAGCAGGAGCACGGCTCTCATGTAAGACCAAGCCTAAGGCCCCTTAGTGAATACCTTTAAAAAGGCATGTGGGTGGTCACTAAGGGGTTAAATGTCATTCTGTGCACCCGAATGGGTTGTCCCCAATTTGGATGGACAGTATGGCCTTTATTAGCAGATCTGCTATAGACCAGGGGTAGAATCTGGTTGTCTCTGCCACCATACTGCCCGTCTGTGCCCTACACACATCTGCTAATCAACAAGAGCGGGCACAGAATAGGCATTTCTGTGTGTGAAGATCCACTTAGGGCTCCCAAGACTCCGTTAAGTAAGTAGAAATGTAATTTTGGGGGCCTGAAATCCTGAGAGAGTCAAAGCCAACCGCCCCGGTGAAGGATCTAGTGAGTAAACTGCGTTTCCCACAGAATGGCAGGACCCCGTCCAGCTGGCAGGGCTTCAAGTTACTCACTGACACAGGGTTATAGCTGAGGTTCATAATTAGCCACAGTTGCACAGCTCTGCCCCCCACCGCCGGAGTAGTGGGCGCCCCGCCAGGTGCTGTTTTAGTGTGTACTTACAGCACAGCTAGAGCTACGTGTCCAGAGACATTTATAGCATAGGCAAACATTATGAAAGCTCCTGGGAGCAAAGTTACAAGTGCGGACAATGGCACAGAGTAACGCAGACCTCACTGTGTGCGCCGGAGAGCGAGGTGTTCCTAAATAGGGCTCATATGGTAAAGTTTATCCATGGCAAGAATCGGGTCCTTGCAACTTTTTTTTTTTCTCCATGGCGAACTAAGGCTACTTTCACATTTGTGGCTGGGTGATCCGGCCACCGGTTGCGCTACAGCCAGACACAAACAGCAGCGGTTACTGTCTGGCCAATTCTTGGCATTTTTTTTCCAAATTGCGGCCGGATCTCCACTAGACCCCATTATACGTAATGGGGCCGGCGGGCAATTTGGTTGCATCTGGCAGTGCTGCTTCCAGAGAACTCCAGGAGGCATGGATGTGAAAAGAGCCTAATTCCTGCTTCCATGGATCCCTAGCCCAGAGCAGAGTATGTCTAGAGTTGGGACATAATTACATGTAGCAGTAGAGGTGCAGTTAAAATTGCATCAAAATGCATTGATTTGACATTCCCACAGCCTGCGTCCTGAAACAGAAGATCCATACTTGGCTGCTCAACGCTGTTTCGATCCTCCACTGTCTCCAGAAAACCATAAAAGAACATCTGTCAGCAGATTTGTACCTATGACACTGGCTGACCCGCTACATGTGCACTTGGCAGCTGAAGACATCTGTGTTGGTCCCATGTTCACATGTGTCCTCAGTACTGAGAAAAATGAAGTTTTAATATATGTAAATGAGCCTCCAGGAGCAACGGGGGCGTTACCTTTACACCTAAAGGCTCAGCAATCTGTGCAACTGCCGCACCCTATGCATTTTGATTGACAGGGCCTGGTGTGATGTTTACACTGCCCAAACCTGTCAGTTAAAGTGTAGAGACAGCAGAGCCTCTAGGTGTAATGGTAACGCCCCCGTTGCTCCTAAAGGCTCATTCGCATATATTAACACATAATATTTCTCAGCAATGAGGACACATATTAACATGGGACCAACACAGATGTCTTCAGCTGCCAAGTGCACATGTAACAGGTCAGCCAGTGTCATAGGTACAAATCTGCTGACAGATGCCCTTTAATTACCTGCTGCCTGATGCTGCAGTCCTCCAGGCTTCCTCTGCTGTGCCCATGTTCTGGTCCCTGGAGCGTTTACATCCGGCACTGCATGGGCAGGGTCACATGTTCTGCTGCAACCAGTGACTGATGCCCTTGTAACGCTAGATCTAAGGAGCACCGATCATCCTAAAATAAAAATTTATTGAAAAGCTATAACAAATAAGTTGAATTGAGGACGACAAATTTTGAAGGCAAGCCGCTTCCTTCCTCAGGCCAGCTTGGTTTAATGGCCTGAGAAGAAAGGCAGATTGCCTCCGAAATGTGTCGCCCTCATTTCAACTTAAAAATAAATACATTTTCATTTTTTGATGATCAGCGCCACAATAACTTTCATTGCTTATTGAAGATGGGACTCAGCAGGAACCTGGACCAGGCTGGAGCAGCGCTCACCATATTTACACTATTTGCTTATAACCGAGTTGTGCCTGTTTCCAGGACAACCCCCTCTGGTAGGCATAACTTTTGGTGGGGAAGGGGTGGGCACCATCTCTCTTCTTTGCTGTGCTTCACTAGGAATCACCTTTGCGCTCCATTTTTTATTTTCATTTACTAAAGACCGGCATTTCATGCATCACCCTACTATTGGGAGATCCTACCATTTGTTGCATTGGAGCAGTAACTTACTTCAGCCAAGGGCCCAAGTAGATTTCTGGTCTAATGTGCGCCCATGTTGGTAAATAGGTCGGGCCGCTGAGCTCCCTCCTGACATCCACTTTTTGGAAAAGTAAAGTCGCAAAAAAGCACAACAAAACTTGTGACTACTCGATATAAAAACTAGTATAGTACAAACCCCTCATTACATGGATCCACCGCAACATTTGCCAACGGGTCCCCTGTAAAGTGAGGTCGTCCCTATTTTCCTACTTCAGACTCCAGTTGGTGTGGGAGTTCCTCAGCTGAGGTGTTTTACAGTTCTGCTGTTCCTCGCGTGCGGAGACCTTGGTCCTGGGTGACAGCTACAATTAAACAGTACATGTGAATAACCCTTTCTTGTCCTCAATGTCAGTGATCTCGGCTTTCCTCGGAATTGCCTCATGATCTGGTGGTTTTACTGCCTAGTAACACAAAGCAAAGGGCACAAATGGTTTCTTCATCTATCGAGCAACTTATCCTTAACCCAAGTCACTTGTCTTGGTTTGCCAAGTCAGCTAATTAATGGTTTCTATTTCCAAAGCCTGTAGGACCACATAAAGGAAGCAGCTGTTCTTCAGCAGGACATGGTCTCCTGCTGCTTCTCCATCCACAACTGAGGGATTAGGACTTTTATGTTCACTGGCCCAAAGACGAGGGTTCTGGGAGTCTAAAATACGTGAAATACTGACAGTATGACTTAAAAGCCATCATTGTCAGTTATGGCGTAATGCCCTCATCCAAATGACCTACCCGTTATGTTCTTTCCAAAACTGAGGCATGGTATCCAGAGTGGATTTTATCATGGGATCTGACGAGGTCAAATGGTGGGCCATTCTGTTCACACCTCATTCATTTTTAAAGGGGTATTCGCATCTTGGACATTGGTGGCATGTGTTGTTAAGATTTGTCCCCAATGTCTAAGTCCCACCTCTGGGACCTGCACCTAAACTGGAGATCAAAAGTAGAGAACAACATACAATTTCCTAAATGTCAAAGTAACTGTATATATTGTCCAAACACTCTGATCACAATTAGAGAACACTTCCAGATGCCTCCTAGTTATTAGTATTAATCTGGTACCTGATGCTAATTACCTATAATTATTTGACAAACCCTGTTTAACTGGCAGCCTAACTAAGATGGTGAGCCGTTGTAAAGTGACTGAAACCCTCCGGCAGCAGGTTGTCCAGAAGAAGGCCAAGGGGATGACCTCATCATCCACAGCAAGAGAAGTTGGTCATTCCAAATCTAGAAGCAGGTTGGTCATCCACGAAAGACAAATGCAAGAGAGGACAGGATAAAGTGGAGAATCTCAGTGGGCAATCTGTTCAACACTGAACCGGTTTAGGATCTGTCTCATCATACAGGGTCCTAACATTTAAGAGAATTTGGACTGAGAAGCCCACTCTGCAGTGAGCAAGCCTCTAATTGGCACAAAAAAATCAAAAGGATAGACTAACCTTTAATTAAAGGGTTATTCTCATCTCAGACAATGGGGGCATATTGCTAGGATATGCCCCCATTGTCTTATAGGTGCGGGTCCCACCGCTGGGACCCGCACCTATATTGAGAATGGAGCCCCAAAAGTGAAGGAGGGCGCACTGCGCATGCGCAGCCGCCCTCCATTCATTTCTACGGGGCTGGCGAAAATAGCTGAGCCAGCCACCCACACCTATAAGACAATGGGGACATATCCTAGGGATATGCCCTCATTGTCTATGATGAGAACACCCCTTTAAATCGCGAAGTGGGGGCCCTTGGCAATTTATCTGGGAAGGTAGCACTACAGGAGAATTGAACAATTTCTGCTTAATCCCCCTATACCAGTCATGCTCAACCTGCGGCCCTTGTAAAACTACAACTCCCATCATGCCATGCTGTAGGCTGATAGCTGTGCACTGTCCAGGCATGTTGGGAGCTGTAGGTTTGTAACAGCTGGAGGGCCGCAGGTTGAGCATGCCTGCCCTATACAAAAAGGGAATGTCCAAAGTGCACATCCTCTTTAAAGAGCACCTGTCCCCTCTCCTGACATGTCTGTTTTAGTAACGACTTGCATCCCTCTTGTACTGCCAATTCTGGTGCATCTATTTTCAGGACTCTATGATGTGCTGTTCCTGTATTATTCCTGCTAGAAGTTATGAATGTTTTGCTGGCAGTTTGCAATGAAGGTCCAGCTGGGCATCACCAGTTGGGGGTGTTTCCCTGCTCAGCCTCCTGCTATCCAATCAGTGCTGCCAGTGTCCAGTGCAGTGCAGACACATCCTCAAATGGTAACACCCATCTGGACCTTCATTTCAAACTGCTGGTAATTCATTCAGGGGATACAAGTAGTTACTAAATCTGACATGTCAGGAGAGGTGACTGCTCCTCTTTATACCCATCGGTCCTTCATTTTATCAGCAAAAGATTTCTGTTAAAGGGGTTTTCTCACCTGAGACATTGGTGGCATGTCGCTAGGGTATGCCACCCATGTCAGATAGGTGTGGGTCTCTCTACAGAACGAGACTCCCAGAGTGAGTGGAGTGCATCTATGCATGCGCGACACCCTCTATTCCTTTCTCAGTCTTCAGAACGGGACCCCAAAAGTGAAGGCGAGCACACCACATGACAGCGTGCTCAACTGTTTTTGGAAGTCCCCTTGAAATTAATAGACTGCACTGCACATGCACGACCACCGCTCCATTTAGTTCTATGGGACAGCCAGAGATAGCCAACCAGTCCCATAGAAAGGAATAGAGGGAGCGTGGATGCATAGCTGTGATGCACTCACTCCAGGGGTCTCGTTCTGGAGATAGGTGTGGGTTCCTCTAGGACCCTCTCCTATCTGACACTACCGTGTATCCCCTAAAATAAGACCTACCCCGATAATAAGCCCTAGTGCTATTTTGCCCTGTTTTTGGAGTAGGCGGAAAATATATGCCCTACTCCAAAAAAAAAAAGTTCTAGGTACATTGAGGATTCACTGAGAATAGGGTTACGATCCGGGCCCGGGGGAGCGCAGCCCGCAAGTAATTTTAGTGGCCAGTCAGGGCCTCTCTGCTGGTGGTGCTACCTGCGCAATGCTGCGTACTATAGTACGCATCGCTGCGCAGTTAGTTACCTATACACACACCTATACCCATACCCTATCCGGCGCTACAAGACATCTCCCCTGTGATGATCCCGTGAGACGTGACTTCAGTGCCGGTTCTCACGGGATCACGCTGGTGGACGGGATGACGCAGCGCATGCCAGATGACAGGATTGGGTGAGAAGAAAAAGTCCGGAGTGTAGGTAAGTATATTTTTTGTCTGTGTGTGCACAGGGGCCCGGGGGCAAAAAATTGGCATACCATTATATATTTAGAGGGGCCAAAAATTACATATATGTTCAGTGGGGGCAAAAATGACATGTATGTTCAGTGGGGCAAAAATGAAATACCGGTATATATTCAGTGGGGCAAAAATAAGACCTACGCCGATAATAAGCCCTAACCCTTTTTCAGAGAAAAAAAAAAGAGTGGCATATCCTAGTGATATGCCATCAGTTTCCCAGTTGAGACAACTATTTCAAATGGGTTATCCCATGACTCATCTAATGAAAATCAGACATCATATAGTACATGACAATCTATTTCTAACAAAGCTAGAACCAGCCCTGTACCTCACATGGATCCAGAGATCTCCCCGTTCACTGTTCTGCTAGATTTATATCAAGCTGACAGCTCAGGGGAAGTGTCTTTTCTGTTGCAGCTCAGGAGGCGTGTCTCAGCTATCCCTATCACAGCTCAGGAGACAGTTTAAAGAGGACCTTTCACCACTCCTGACATGCCTATTGTAATGGCTTCATGCATTCCCCATGTACTAACAATTCTGGAACATCTATTCTTATGTCTCTGTGTTGTGCCATTCTTTTATTATTTGCATTAAAAGTTATGAATGAATTGCTATTTGCCTTCAGTAAGGGGACAGAGGGGAGGTTACCAGTTGGGGGGGTATACCTGCACAGACTGACTCTATCCAATCAGTGCTGCCATGTTCAGACTCTCAGGTACACACCCCCAACTGGTCACCTCCCCTCTGTTCCCTTACTGAAGGCAAATAGCAATTCATTCATAACTTCTAGTGCAAATAATAAAGGAATGGTACAACATAGAGCCATAAGAATAGATGTTCCAGAATTGTTAGTACGTGGGGAATGCATGAAGCTATTAAAACAAGCATGTCAGGAGTGATGAAAGGTCCTCTTTAAGGATGAAACTGAGCATGTTCGACCTTCTCAGTGAGCAGGGCAAAGAAATAAGAAAACAATAGACAGCAGGTGGCGCTATACAGATACATTTTATTGAATAATTCAGAGAATATGCTAAATTTTAAATTGCATGCATTTACAAAAATATTCGGTTCCAGGTGCTGGTTTGAAAAAGGTAGAATATTTTTCATGGGACAACCCCTTTAAAGGGAGTCTGTCACCTCATTGTCACCAATATAACTAAGAGCACTGCCCCACAGACAATTGCACACACATACCTGTGTGCACTGTGTGTCTGTATTACATGTCACATCCCAGACATACCTGTGTGCACTGTGTGTCTGTATTACATGTCACATCCCAGACATACCTGTGTGCACTGTGTGTCTGTATTACATGTCACATCCCAGACATACCTGTGTGCACTGTGTCTGTATTACATGTCACATCCCAGACATACCTGTGTGCGCTGTGTGTCTGTATTACATGTCCAGGAAAAGCAATTTTATTCTGCTGGAAAACAGCTCCTAAGTGCCCAGCTCTGCTGCAAGTGCTCAAAGCAAACCAGACTGAAGAGGGGAGGGCTGCTTTAGCTGCTCATATCTTGGTAGCAGATAGAAAAATGGATCTGACCTTTTTTGAAAGCTGGCATTCCAAGCTTTCAAATGATACCAGAATCACAGCATTATATCCAGTATATCAGAAGATATAGCTGTTAGAAATCGAGTCGGGAGAGAAAGCTGTTTTTACTTTCACTTTCAGCTGGGCACTTGGGAGCTGTTTTCCTGCAGAATAAAAGTGCTTTTCCGGGACATGTAATACACACACACAGTGCACACAGGTATGTCTGGGATGTGACATGTAATACAGACACACAGTGCACACAGGTATGTCTGGGATGTGACATGTAATACAGACACACAGTGCACACAGGTATGTCTGGGATATGACATGTAATACACACACACAGTGCACACAGGTATGTCTGGGATGTGACATGTAATACAGACACACAGTGCACACAAGTATGTCTGGGATGTGACATGTAATACAGACACACAGTGCACACAGGTATGTCTGGGATGTGACATGTAATACAGACACACAGTGCACACAAGTATGTCTGGGATGTGACATGTAATACAGACACACAGTGCACACAGGTATGTCTGGGATGTGACATGTAATACACACACACAGTGCACACAGGTATGTCTGGGATGTGACATGTAATACAGACACACAGTGCACACAGGTATGTCTGGGATGTGACATGTAATACAGACACACAGTGCACACAGGTATGTCTGGGATGTGACATGTAATACAGACACACAGTGCACACAGGTATGTCTGGGATGTGACATGTAATACAGACACACAGTGCACACAGGTATGTCTGGGATGTGACATGTAATACAGACACACAGTGCACACAGGTATGTCTGGGATGTGTATACAATCTTCTGTGGGGCACTGCTGTTAGTTATATAGGTGACAATAAGGTGACAGACTCCCTTTAAGTAATTGCAGTGAATACAATCATTTTAGAGAATGAAATCTGCCGCCTGCATTGTGTTTATTTTATCCTGATGGCTCCGGCATCTTGTATATGGTGATTTCAACATCACTTGTAATGCAGAACATGAACCAGTATTCCCGAGTGTGATTGAAAACAGAACTTTGTGTTTGACTCTTGTTTAGTGTCAAATGTCCTCATTTCTATGGCTTATGGTTATTTTTCTTTCGTTTTTTTTTTCAAACAGCTTAGGAAAGCTGGTGACCTTGTGTCTGCTGCATTTGCAAAATAAAAGGTTTTGTCTCATTATTTTTCATACAGAAAGGAAGAGTCAGTAGTTCAGAAACCATTTTCTAATTAGGTGATTTGTCCTGGTTGATTTGGACACAGAACGGTTGAAAAAATTAAAATTGTCCATCCGCTTCATCTATCCTGAGGTGATGTACAGTAGTGTTAAAAAAAAAAAAAAAAAAATCATTATTAACCTTTTTTAATTCCAAATCAAACAATAATCAAATTCCTCTAGTTTGTTTCGGGGTCCTTTTATAGAAAGAAAAGAAAAAGACATATTAGGAAAAAAAGAATGGCAGTGCCAGCATTTTTCTTTAAAAACTCAAAAATTTAATGTATAAACTGAAGAAAATGTTTTAGATTTCACTTTACTTTGAATTACTGAACTAATATTTAGTGGCATAAGCATTGTTTCGACCGACTTCTGGCCTCTCTGAACAGGTATTCCAGTCCTGGACGATTGGACTACATTCCATAGTTTTTCTACATTTTGGTCGGGAACCGTTGGTCTCCATAATATGCCAAGCCTGATGCTTCCATTTTATTTTTCAGCTCTTGTTCCTACACCAGAAGATGCACCGCGCATGTGAACCTGCCCTAATGGAGCACTTATTGTGGTGACAGTAATGTTTCCTCCACAGCTTCACCTTCTATCTAGAGCTAATGCCTTCCCATGAAGGTGCCCCTGGTTATGTAGTTTGATAAAGGGCATTGTGCCTAGGGTTTTGTAACTCCTAACAGGCTTGCTAAATGCCACACTTCGCGCCAAGTCCAGCCATGCCTCCATATTCCTTTGCGGCCTTGTATTAAGGTCACCCTGCCTGTTTTCAAGAATTGACAAGCTGTCTCACCATTCCTGGTATAGGCTGTTGTTATCCAGAGGGATTTGCTTGCTGCTTGTGCTTGTGCCTGCTCAGCTTTCCTCTCTAGGAACGGATAATATCCATGTCGGCAGCTCGGTGTCAACAAGCGCAAATGTTCCCCTCTGATGTTTATGGAAAAATAAATTCTCTGATGCGCATGGGTTGTATTCCAAATGCTGAAACGTGAGCCCTCGTTCTTGCAGAAGGAGTACCACATTTTTTATGTCACCACACAAGTGGTCTATGGGAATGAGGCTGGGAGATTGGCTAGCCACTTGTATTAACTTCCTCTACATGATAAATGCCATTTGCCTTTAAGGCACCTGAGTTGTGCGCCAACTCTATTTATTTGAGACATACCGTAAATTCAAAATCTACAATTAACAAATGACCTTTTCGTGAGGGAGACTTGCTAAAAAAACCCTTTTATGGAAGTGTTCCTTTAAGAGTTCTTGAGTGCAATCCATGATCGCTTCTTCACCTCTCCTATCTCTAGGACTGAGAATCTCAAGAAACGTAAATTTGTTTAAATCCTGCACTGGGAGACTGTCATCCGAGATCGTCTTTTTTTTTTTTTTCCCCTGTTTTGGCCGCACACTTTCACTCTGTTCCTCTAAAGTTTGCTTGCCAGGAAAGGTCAACGAAGAGTGAGTTTCTGCCGAAATCACAGCAGTTGTTTTTTCCTTCTTTTTGTGCTGATAAAATCCTTGTAAATCTTTAAAATCGAGACAATCTCTCTCCATACGCCATATTGGAGCATATGGACATCATATAGAATGAAAAAAAGTATCTCCCCTGTCTATCCTATATATCGTGTCACTCTCTCTTTTCTCTACCACCATCTTGTTAAAGCTGCATTCACATGGGCTGATGTTCATGCCAATTATCGATGTCGTGCTCATTCCTATGAATGCTCATTCCCTGTCATCAGCCCATGTAAAGTTCTCGCATATCACCGGATGAACGAGTGATATGTTTTTATTGATATGTAGATAAACTTCCTATAGCACCAAGGGGCAGGCTAGAGCCATCGGAGCACCAGTTTATTTACACCTCTTCAGCTTTTGTCCCTCTCTCTTCCTGTGACAGGGCTACAAATCTCCTTTAGTCTGGTCTTCTTGCGCCTGAGCCGTGCTTCCCGGTCTTGGCGCTTGTGCAGTGGATCTCTTGCTGCTGTCCAAGCGGTTCAGATCCCGATTGAGCAAGACCTTTCCTAGGCTTGAGGAGGCACGTCTCAGCACTTGCTTAGTCAGGAATCTGTGCTGCTTGGAGGGCAGCAGAAGATCCACTGCACAAATGTCGACCCCGGGAGACATGGCTTATGCACAAGAAGACAGGACTACATGAGATGTCTAGTCCTGTCAATCCAGCGGAAAGGGGGAGGGACAAAACCTGAAGAGGTGTTAACAAACTGCTCTGAGGGCTCTGACCAGCCCCTTGGTGCTCCAAGAAGCATATCAATAAAAAACAGTCTAATCGTGATCATTTTTATCAGTACGATCAACTGTGAGCACCTAAACCTCTTCCTGGGTCAGTGATGTCACGTACATTGGTCACGTGGCCTACACACGTTCAAGTGAATGGGGCTGAGCTTCAATACCATGCCTAGCCGCTATCCAATGTACGGCGCTTTGAAGAGACCCATATGGTTTATTAAGATGCCTTTAACACCTCACCCCTTCCGTATAGCCTTTATTTATTGACTTTCATTTTTATTTTTGTGAATTCCTTCTTGGCTGAAAGTAAGCAAAGAAGAAAGTAGTACTGGCTTTTGTGGTGAATTTGGTGTGGCCGGAGGCTGCACATCACTTGTACAGTAGTGTTACTTCATTCTACGAGGTTACCAGTGAACCTGACGGAGGGGATGTTCCGTCTCCGAAATGCTTAGTATATGCCTGGAAAATGGAGGACATAGTAACATAGGGGTTAATTTCTCAATCTGAAATAAGCCTATATTAGGTGTATTTCAGAAATCTGCGACTTTTCCCCGATCACGCCAGGTCTAAAAAAAAACTGTGGGCAGGGGAGGGGAACGGGCCGATAGACCCTTCTCATTTTCCACTTTCTTCAACTGTTTTAGGAGTAGAAAATGGTCTAAATGTAAGACAGCTAGGAAACCGTCTTACATTTAGAACTAGCACTGGATGCGCCGAAGTTATGGAGAGGCCACCACCAGATGAGGGGCTTTTTTAAGACCAGAGTCTAAAATGCTGGTCTTAATAAATGACCCCCATAGTTTGTAAGGCTGAAAAAAAATACATACCTCCATCCAGTTCTACATCTTATCCTGCAAAGTTCTTCCACAGGAAGTTAAAAGCTTCATAAGGGAGGAAGCCAGTTTTTTTTTCATGGTTGGGGAGGATTATGTAAAACAAACAGGACAAAATATTGCTGAGTACAGAGCTGTTTTGACCAGCAGAATAATAGACACCTTAATGGAAACCCAACTGACCCCATTATAGTCTGTTGGGTTCATCGGGAACCGTTTATCTCCATAATATGCCAAGCCTGATGCTTCCATTTTATTTTTCAGCTCTTTTTCCTACACCAGAAGATGCACTGTGCATGTGAACCTGCCCTAATGGAGCACTTATTGTGGTGACAGTAATGTTTCCTCCACAGCTTCACCTTCTATCTAGAGCTAATGCCTTCCCATGAAGGTGCCCCTGGTTATGTAGTTTGATAAAGGGCATTGTGCCTAGGGTTTTGTAACTCTTAACAGGCTTGCTAAATGCCACACTTCACGCCACGTCCAGCCATGCCTCCATATTCCTTCACAGCATTGTATTAAGGTCACCCTGCCTGTTTTCAAGAAGTGACAAGCTGTCTCACCATTCCTGGTATAGGCTGTTGTCTATCCGGAGGGTTTGCTCGCTGCTTGCGCTTGTGCCTGCTCAGCTTTCCTCTCTAGGAACGGATAATATCCATGTCGGCAGCTCAGTGTCAACAAGCGCAAATGTTCCCTTCTGATGTTTATGGAAAAATAAACTCTCTGATGCGCATGGGTTGTATTCCAAATGCTGAAACGTGAGCCCTCCTTCTTTCGGGAAGGAGTACCAGTCTGCCATCTGTCTGACAACACTATTGTTTTCCTGTAATTGCTGGTGTCGAAACGTCCGGGTGCTGTACATAGGGCTGCCGTGGGTTTACCTGCTGCCTTTTACCTAGTTGGAATGATTTGCTTTTTCATTTTACCAGTCATCTTCTATATATGAGGATAAAGCTAAGAAGTTTGTGATGAAGGAATTTGTAGCATATGCAAGTATAGGATCTTCTTGGCGCGCTATGTCAAAGAACCATTCAGATTTCGAAACGTCTAAGAGTTGAGTGGTGCAACCATTTCATTTATATTTCATTGTGTAGAACACTGTATTTTGATCATTTTATTAGATTTACCGGTACACGTATTAAAAATAATTCTAAAATTATTCTCCTTTGTACATAAAGGGATATTATTGGATTATTAGATAACTATTGGTAGGGGTCCTGTTTGTGACCCCCACCAATCAGAAGTATGGGGACCCCGAGCTCCATGGGGCTCCCAAAATGAACGTAGCAGCAGGTTAGAAATGCTCACTGCCTCTGCATTAATTTCTGTGGGAGTTCTGGAAATACCTGAATACGTATTCCTCTTTTTTTTGGAAGTGGGAATATTCTGATAAAAGGGCAGGGGTGGGATGAGCCTCTGGGTTTATGATTGAGGGTTCACCTACAATTCGTAAATATTCTTGGTCTAAAAGCCTCATACCATATTGTGTATACAGTTCCAATGCAGATCTATTAGTTTCCATGGTTACATACTGCAAAAAAATATCTTGTGTGTAATTTGATCTAGGTGTCGTCCCACTCCCATCTGCTTTCCACAGACAGTAGGGGCGACTGAAGTAAGGAAGTAGCCATGAATGCTAGATCACATGCATACTGGTCTGTAACCATGGAGACACATCAATCTGTGAAGGAGCTGTGCCTATTTGCAGAAGCGGCATAATTCCTTTAATGATCTTGATGAAACTGGTGTCATCTTGTCTTACTGAATCTACAAGTTTTCCATCTCTTCCCTACGGTCGAGGCACAGCCAGTATATGAGAGTCCACTGAAACCTTCTTCTTCTTCTTCTAACCAGGTACAGCTATATGATTGACAATGTGATCCTGCTGATTACTGGGACCTTGCATCAGCGTTCCATTTCTGAGCTTGTGCCCAAGTGCCACCCCTTGGGCAGCTTTGAACAGATGGAAGCTGTAAACATTGCTCAGACACCTGCGGAGCTATACAATGCCATACTCGTTGACACTCCTTTAGGTAAGTTTTATATAATGCATTACTGTCTTGGGAAGGCAGTCCTTTTTCTTATCTTACAACCCTAGCAAACTTCAGATTTCACTCAGAGAACGGTCCATTGGCTGTGCATGTCCTCTGTCCTCTACTATATCTAGAGCCGCTGTTTGTATGCATGTCACTTCATGGGCCCCTTTTCTATGACATCCATGGGGCTTTCTTTGGAAGCCAATTCCTGTCCTGTTATACCATACGGACGTCGTAGAGTAGGGTCCCTTGCTCAGGGTCATGAACCAGAACAGGTCCAAGGTATCTTGAAAACCTGAACCATCTAAATATTATATGGATGATCATTCATCATGGGAACACAAAGTCCCCTGCCGGTAACCCTCACCCCCTTATGGCCATCCGCCATCTTCCTCTTTTAGGCTAATGGAACTACCCCCTCCGACATTTCTTTCCTATGTGATCATGCTGGTTCTGCACATGAACAATTCATTTTTATTAAGAATTACCATGAGAAACTTCAAAGTTCTTCCATCATTTCGGCTTCATGCAAGTTAGACAGCATTCACCCTGTAGAGCCAACAGTGTTTTATGGAAGTGGAGATCTTGGAGATTTGGAGGTTGTAGCCAAAATAACCCATCTCTCAAAACTGAAGATTGAACGCTTTAGTTATCTTATCGTTGATCTGCATTAAGGACATTACTTGTTTTGGTTGTTTTTTAGCTGCATTCTTTCAGGATTGCATATCGGAGCAAGATCTGGATGAAATGAACATTGAAATAATCAGGAACACACTTTACAAGGTGCGTACAATAGCCTCTCCCTTTTACAGTCTTGGGTTTTACTATGCCTGTAGATGAGAAAAAACAAAAAGTCAACGTTTCTTGGCTTTTCCATGTTCATTACAATGAAGCCTAACAAACCAAACTTTTTTTGATTTTGACATGGTACCAT
This sequence comes from Rhinella marina, assembly GCA_900303285.1. Taxonomy (NCBI): domain Eukaryota; kingdom Metazoa; phylum Chordata; class Amphibia; order Anura; family Bufonidae; genus Rhinella; species Rhinella marina. Next base: position 32,711 of record ONZH01009380.1, read on the forward strand.
TTGGAATAAAAATACCCTAAATGTGCTCGCTTCCTGCCTGACATCTACCAATGTATGTATTAGGTGTCATTAGCAGTATCCAAAGAATTGTCAGATGTGGTGGAAATTGACCAAGTTTCCGAATCCTCTCACTTCATGTTGTACCACAGTGCCCGGTTTGTAGAAAGACACCTGCTGCACATAACATTGATAAATTCTTATACTCCAGCATCCGAATAATGATATGATGCTAGGCTGCCAGAATTATACAATACCGCTAGTGCTAGGGTGAGGAAGGTGCTAGAACATGCCACCATGATCCTTATTTCCCTTGGGCACAAAAGAAAAAAAGAAACATTACTTACCCATTACCGTAAATTCCCTGCTGCTCCAGTGCTCCCTGATGGCCTCTGTTCACTTGGATGTAGCCTTGAGGTGTTCTTGTACCTACATGACCATCGCAACCAATCACGACCTCAATGGTCTCGAGCCGTATGGTGGGTTTACACGACCCGAGGAGCAGCCAATTATCAGGAAGGAAACATTTCTTTCTGACAACTGGCTGCTTGTTTAGTGGGGGTGAAGCACACCACAGTACTAGGACGAGGAGTCGCTATTGCGCTTGCTCGTCCTCATAAAGCTGCATTGTTTCTGGGCAGCAGATCGCTCTTTAGACACCGCTATCTGCTGCCCAGAAATAATAATTTACTTGCTTGTACGAAAGACTGTTTCGCCTGATGAACAAGCTTTTCGTTCGTTCCTCGGGTGATCAGCTGCACCTTTAGACTAGGCTAGACTAAACCTTTAGATTATCAGCAACGAGCATTCGTAGGAACGTCCAACCTCGACACTCGGACTGTGTAAACCCGCCAATACACCACTGAAGAATTGACTGCAGTGGTCAAGGGGATATACAAGTGTGTTACTGCCGAGTATACAGGTGTCAGGGAGCACTGAAATTGTGGGGAGTTTGTAAGTAATTGTTCTTTTATTATGTTATCACATTCCCTCCCTTTGGTCAAGTTTTTGATTAGCTTGGACAACCCCTTTAAATTTTGTAGCAAATTTTTCTTGATAAGTGTAAGAGGAATAAAATGAGGCTCTGTCACTAGGTTGTAACCTATGTATTTAAATACATAGGTTACAAGGCCTAGTGACAACTTTTAAAATCATACCTTTCATGCAGAGTTCTGCGCAGCGGTCGCGTAGAAATTTAAACTTTAAAAAGTATGCAAATGAGCCATCGGAGCACCGGGGGGCGGCCTCTTTCCTCTGGAGCACCGCTCCCTCACCGCCCCCCCGGGCCCGAGGCACGTCCCCTGTCTCTAATCACGCCCCTTTCTGTATTTGATAGACAGCGCTAGACTGGTAAGTCTAGCGCTGAACTCTCGCGCATGCGCCCTAAAATTTTCCCGGCGCATGCGCAGTAGCGCTTGCAGTGTCTACACTGCAAGCGCTGTCTTCTCTTCTGCGCACGCACCGTCACTCCCGGGACTAGCGACGTGACGGCGCGTGCGCAGAAGAGAAGACAGCGCTTGCAGTGTAGACACTGCAAGTGCTACTGCGCATGCGCCGGGAAAATTTTAGGGCGCATGCGCGAGTGTTTATCAAATACAGAAAGGGGCGTGATTAGAGACAGGGGACGTGCCTCGGGCCTGGGGAGGCGGTGAAGGAGCAGTGCTCCAGAGGAAAGAGGCGCCCCCCGGTGCTCCGATGGCTCATTTGCATACTTTTTAAAGTTTAAATTTCTACGCGACCGCTGCGCAGAACTCTGCATGAAAGGTATGATTTTAAAAGTTGTCACTAGGCCTTGTAACTTATGTATTTAAATACATAGGTTACAACCTAGTGACAGAGCCTCTTTAAAGCACCCTCTGACTAGTTACTTGACCATTCACGACTTACTGGACAAGGTCTTGAGCTGTAACATAGCTAACGGGGATTATCAATGCTAGCTATGGTCTCACAGGTTCCACATATCTTTCATCTTAAGTTATGGTGTGCCTACTCTTCAATTTTAGAGAACTGCTTGAATAGACATGTTTTAATGCATACCTGTTATTGGAAACACATCCTGTATACGGTAAGTTGGTCCTTCCACAGAATATTGGCCAAAACATGTTCTGCTTTTAGAGCAACAAGTGTCGATCTCCTCTCTAGGACTGGTTTATTTGGCCCGTTAGTGAGAGGCAATTTTTTTCATTGTCACATTCCAAGACCCTTAATGTATTTTCTTTCTCCCCTCTGCTTTTGAGTGACCGCTGTAGTGTCCATCTCTGCTACAGCTGTCATTTAAGAGCAGAGAGGAGAAGCTGTGGAGGTCCTACAGCAGAGAGTTGAGGACACTTCAGCATCATGGCACTTGCTGGATTAAAAGTTCTGTTACTGAAACCATACACAAAACTATATTTAAACAGCGTTCCAGGTCTCCTATCTAACACCACCACCCGTTTTCAGGGTCAACGTGCTGGCAGACTCCCTTACAATTAATAGGGGAAAATATGGCAGCCCTTGTAGATTTGAGATTCACTGCTGTACATGTTATGAATTGCTCTTTGATTTTCAGGCTTACTTGGAGTCCTTCTACAAATTCTGTAAAAGCCTTGGAGGCACAACTGCAGATGCCATGTGTCCCATTCTTGAGGTAGGGACCAAAAACTTGGAATATTTCTTTCTTATGATTATGGCTTCAAGTATTGGGAAGAGTACTTTCATTTTGCAGCAAGCTTGAGAAAATTGCAACTGTAATTTTTCTTAAATTGCATCTATATTGAAGAAAAACGTAACCTTAAAGAACCACAAAAAATGTTCTCAGACCTGTTAGAAAGCTACAAAAAGTAATATGTAATGAGGGTAATCTATTTACCTGTGACTGTATTTGTGAGTTATAACCTCTCTTCTGATCCTCAATTGTGTCATGTGATCAACTCTCTGAATTCCACAGGACAGGAAGTCAGTTACTTCTCTTTTTATTCCCATGAGACTGACATTGAGGCTCCCATTGGAATACATAGAGAAACTGACTTCTTGCCCCGCATACAATGTGTTATTTGGAAAGTCATAGAGTTGGTCACATGACACAGCTGAGGATCAGAAGGGAGGTTATAACTCACAAATACAGTCACTAGTAAGAATATTACCTTCACTACAGTTTACATCATGCATCTTTCTATTAGGTCAGAGAATACAAAGTTTTGTGAAAGTGTTTCTTTAATTAAATCTACTTTTTGGTGAAACAGCTTCCATAGAAAATTAGGTGTCTCCATGGTTACAGACTACAAATGAACCTTATGTAGTCTGATCCTGCAGTTGTGTTAATCCATTTTTTCCACAGTAGCTCTTCTGCCTTCCGAAACCCCGTTTGCCATGGGGGATCATTTGCCCAGCTCTTATATATGCTGTTTTTAGGCCTTTTCGATGATGCACATATTACACAGAACATTTTACGGCATGGGAAGGTCAAGCTTAGTGAAGAATAACTATCGTAGGCAGAAAGCTCTGTGCATTGCATTACAGTCTGTGTGAAATGTGCATAGGATGCCTGTAAGCCTTAAGCCTCATGATACGATCTCCCTTGCTCCACAGTTTGAAGCTGACCGCCGGGCGTTTATAATCACAATTAATTCATTTGGCACTGAGCTCTCAAAAGAAGACCGTGCCAAGCTGTTCCCACACTGCGGTAAATTGTACCCTGAAGGATTGGCCCAGTTGGCCAGAGCTGATGACTATGAGCAGGTCAAAACAGTAGCGGACTATTACCCGGTAAGTAAATGTTACATTCCTGGTGTCCACGCAGCTCGCTGCTGCCCAAGAGCAGCCGGATGCTAATCCGGTCTGTTCGCCATTTAGGATCAGGAAGGAACCTTTCCCATTTAGAGCAGATGGTTTGTGTCTTATGGGGTTTTTTGGTCCTTCCCGTGGATCAGTAGGAGGAAACAAAGGGAGATATTTATCAAAGCTTTTATGCCAGAGTTGTGGCATAAAAAAGTCACACTTTATGGCACATGGCATCTCTGCACCATAATTTGTGACTTTGTGAGCTTCACGGCACTTTTCTGAAGAGCTGATAAAGGGGGTGTGGCTTAGCGAAAGGGGCATAGCTTTGTGCCGCCGCTTTTACTAGAAAGTGGTGGAAGTTATGGCTGGCATAGACTTCAGTTTCTGGCGCACAGCAGGGCAGAGATTCGCCTGATTTGTTAAGACTTTTGTCTCCTAAAGGGGTATTCCCATCTCAGACAATGGGGTATATCGCTAGGATATGCCCCCATTGCCTTATAGGTGTGGGTCCCTATATCGCACCTATATCGAGAACGAAGCAGGGAACGCTGCACCTGGAGGACCCCAGGTTTCCTGGGGCCGGGCCACTGTTCCCAGTCATTTCTATGGATCTGAAGAAATAGCCAAGCTAGTGCTCAGCTATTTTCGGCGGCCCCATAGATATAAATGGAGGGCGGCTGCGCATGCGCAGTGCTCCCTCCTTCTCTTTTGGGCCCCGTTCTTGATATAGGTGCGGGACCCGCACCTATAAGACAATGAGGGCATATCCTAGCGATATACCCCCATTATCTGAGATAGGATAACCCCTTTAACAAATCAGACACATCTCACACCAGCGCAGGAAGATGAAGACTGGTGGATGGATGCGCCAGCCTTGATATATCTCCTCCAAAGTTCTAGATTGAACTCAACCCTATGACCAGTGCATATCCCTTATTGATAGGCTTGAGTGAATCTAGCTTCGGATCAAAGAGCCGAAGGCGATTCTTTCAAAACCTTTTTAATTAACCGTTTTTAATTCTGTTTCTGTATACTATTAAAACGTATTGGTTCTGTGTAGGCAAAGTTCATATCGCCTGAAGTCGCACGAGACTTAGGTGAATTACTACGGTATACCTATCTGCGTATTTAAAACATATACACTTCTAAAATAGGAATCCTAAGTGGGCTTTGGTATCGAGGTACCAGCCAGTACCAAAGCCCACTTCGGATTACTATCGGCCAGTTTGGCAGCACTTGTGAACACCTGTGGGTCCCAGTGGTCAGAGGCCCGGTAATCAAATACTTATCCTCTATCGTGTGGACGGGAGGAGATAAATGTTTGTTTTTAGTGGCACTGTACTCGCCGTCCCTTACAAGTGAACGGAGCAGTGGGCAAATATACAACCCACCACTTAATTCTCATGGGACATGTGCGGACACCAGTTCCTGTGATCGTTGGGGGGCATCCCAGCAGTCGGACCCCAGCAATCAAACAGGTATGCTATGTGTTTTTAGTGGTACACCCCCTTTAAATGGCATCTGTCAGCAGATTTGTACCTATGACACTGGCTGACCTGTTACATGTGCACTTGGCAGCTGAAGACATCTGTGTTGGTCCCATGTTCATATGTGTCCGCATTGCTGAGAAAAATGATGTTTTAATATATTCAAATGAGCCTCTAGGAGCAATGGGGGTGTTGCCTTTACTCCTAGAGGCTCTGCTCTTTCTGCAGCTTCCGCGCCCTCTCCACTTTTATTGACAGGGCCAGGCAAGCGTGAGGGCTCGGTAGTTGCGGAAATAGCAGAGCCTCTAGGTGTAATGGTAACGCCCCTGTTGCTCCTAGAGGCTCATTTGCATATAATAAAATATAATTTTTCTCAGCAATGCGGGCACATATGAACATGGGACCAACACAGATGTCTTCAGCTGCCATGCTCACAACCCGTGTTATGTCTGTACATGTGGATTATGTTGCTGCAGCTTCTCATACACACGTGTCTTCCTTTCAGGAGTACAAACTGCTGTTTGAAGGCGCAGGAAACAATCCCGGAGATAAAACCCTGGAAGACCGATTCTTCGAACACGAGGTAACAATATGTGGACGTAATGGAACCTGCCCTTCATCACAGCTGCAGAAAAGCAGCACAATGTCTAGCAAGGCAGACCCATTAAGGTTTGGCAGCGCTGCGGCAGAACTTCTCTGGTTCTTCATTAGCTGCTCGGGGAGAATGATGAGATCCAGATGAACATTTTCATCCTTCTTGCTATTTTTGAGCTGCGCTTGGCCTGAAGCCCTGCTCTTTTTTTTTTTTTTTTATATTACAGATGGTTTTGTAGTTTTTCGTTCCCCTACTTTGTCATGGTAGAGCAGGATCCATCTGCTGGTTTGCTGAGTGTGTGCTTTCTTTTTTTTTTTTTTCTTTTTCTACTCCAGTATCAAATGACTGTTCTGCTTTAGCACCTGCGTACATCGAGGTCAGGAACGCGCACGCTGTTGGCAGATGTTTTGGCACTCAAGGGTTACGTGTACTCACCACCACATGTAATCTGTATACTGCTACAAGGCCTGGGGGTGACCATGACACCTCTGGGCTTAATCACCAGAATCACTTAAGACCGTCCCATGAGGTTTCTGCTTTATTTACCAAGGAACGGCACCAAATGAAGCTGATTACCGCCATATAAGAAGACTGCTCGAGGGAGTACGGTGTTGGACTCCCTTCACACTTCGCATTTCTGGATACATCACGTCAAGACTACAAATGCCCCCTCAAATGGGCCCTATTGACTCATCATTCGAGATGACCAAATCTTTTGAAATTAGGTTCGGGTCCGATTCACTTGAAATGGTCGGCAGATTTGATTTGGGTCCCAAATCGAAAGGTCCCCAGTTGCCTTGAAAAGTCATGTATGACACTTTGGGGTCTCCTAGGACTGTATCCGAACCCCTTTCAAGCTGTTCACCGCCAAGACAGTATTAGGCTACATTGACACACGATGCTGGGCTGCGGAACGGAACTACGGATGCGGACAGCTCACGGTGGGCTGTCCGCATCTTTTGTGGCCCCATTGAAATAAATGGGTCTGCATCTGTTCTGCAAAATTGCGGACTCATTCATATGGTCGTGTCAGTGAGCCCTTAGTAATGTCAAAGTGACAGTGACGTATACAGTATGTCTATGGGTAAACGGATGGTAACCGTTGTAGCCTGTTTAATAACACATGGCACTGTAGGATTTAAAAAATGGGGGGGGGGGGGGTACAAAAATGATCTCTTTTTGGGGCAGGTCTTCTGACCTGTAAAATTGTGGCCGCCATTTAAGCAATTCATCTAAAACTAATTTCAAAAGTTTTGGATTTGCTAGAATCTGAATTTTTTGGGGGAAATTCATAACCAATTCAATCAGTTTAGAACCAGTTTGCACATCTTTACTCTTACTCAGGGTTGGATTAGCCATAGACCTTACAGCGAAATTTCCCGGTGGGCTGATGCCCAGGGGGGCGCCTGAGCTCTCCTCACTTCTGGCCAGTGGAAGTTTTTGGGGATCTATTTTGTGCTGCTGGCAGTATTTTGTGATGGACTGTGGTATTTGGCTCTGTTGGGGTGGTATTATGTGCCACTATATGGCATTGCTGGCCCTGTGTCCATCAATTTGGACCTGACTACAAAACGGGGCCACTTTTAGTATTTTTTCCAGGGCCACTTTAAGTTCCCAGTCCAACCCTGGTCTTACTGGGTTTCATTTTGGTTTTCAGTGTTCTGCTGCACTATTCTTCCTGTCACATCTAAAGTGGAGCCTCCCTACACTCATGTGTATGTGGCTTTCATTGGTTGGTTCATGTCCGGTGTATATTGATCCTTCAGGACTAGATACGTTCCAGCTGTTTGAAGCATGTCTATTTAGCAGCTACAATTTTTTTTACAGCTTTTTTAATCATGTATTTTCTCAGCTAAAAAAAACATCAAAAATAACTTTTAAAAAAAATTCTAGCTGTATTTACAGTAACCATATAACTAATATAAGTCTTGACATTGTCTTCTATTTTGATGTATTACATTTCAGTCTAAAGTTAATGGGTCAGGGCTAGTGCTACAGCAACTGCTGATGAGGGAGGAGTTTTTACTTGATTTTTAAAGGGAACCTGTCATCACCTTTATGCTGCCCACACTAACAGCAGAATAAAGTATAGACAGATGAGCTGACTTTTATAAGTTAAAAGTAAGTGGTTGCCAAGAACCAACTTCACAATCATTGCAGACTGGGCCTGGAAAAGAGTCCCGGCCTCCTGAGAAGAGTCATGGTTATTCATGAATTCCTGCTCTCCCCGCCCACCTGCTGATGATTGACAGGCCTCTACCTAGTTTTCTCCCTTTCTCTCTAGGAGAGAACTGCCAATAATCAGCAGATAGGCGGGGAGAGCAGGAGATTATGAATAACCATGACTCTTCTCATGTAGATTTGACTCTTTTCAAGGCCTGGGCTGCAATGATTATGATGCTGGTTCTCAGCAACCACTTATTATTAGCTCATGAGTGACACACTGCTGAAATCAGCATTTCTGTCACTATTTTAGAATGCCCTCAGTGAGGTCAGCATAAAGTTCATGACAGGTTCCCTTTAAAAAATTTTGTCATCTGAGTTTTGGCTGTAACCAGGGTTGCACTCATTTACAGCGATAACAGCCCTATTATAATGACAATTGTCATTGCTAGGGATCTGCTGGATCTGAGTACCAGTAGCTGCCTCCCTGTATGAGGTTCTTGACGGTCATAACCACCATCTGGACATGACCACTGGAACTAATAGTGGCAGTGCTTTTCCCACTGCCTCTGTTCTGGTATTCTGTTTCTGGCGTTTTGGCGTTATGAAAGAAAATGGCCAAGAAAAGACCACTCCAAATTTGTGGAGCAGAGCCTAAGAAATGCCCCAAGGCCAAGTTAGTACAGTTTTTATCTTGGATCCCCAGTAGAGGTAAATTATACAAGAAGGCTGTATACCTCCATTAAAAGGCAATCTGTCAACAAAATCCTTTTTGTAGATGTGAGACATTTTATAACAATATCATAAAATTTGCACTTTGTGAAGGCACGTATGTTCATGTCTTCCATATCCACAGAAGAAGAAAGACTGAATATGGGCTTCACTCTCTCCGTTCAAGCCTGTGGCTGGAATACATGGAGAGAGACCCACACACGTGTGGTTACACCTGCCTCACCTGGTGGTATTGGGGTTCACTGGCCCATTTTTCTTCCAGTAGATGGGGGTTCCCAGGTTGGGACCATCACTAATCAGACATGTATGGCATGTTCTCTGGATATACTATGAATGTCTTAGATGGGAATACCCCTTTGATCAAAATGGCTGCTCATGAATATTCATTAAAAGGGTTTTGTAGGACTTTAATATTGATGGTCTGTGCTCGGGATAGGTCATCAATATCAGATCGGTAGGGGTCCAGTCAGCTGTTTGAAGAGGCAGTGAGCACCACCCTCTCTCCCTAGGCCAGTGACTTCATATTCATATCTGCAGCTCAGTCCCATTTAAGTGATTAGACTGCAATACCAAAAACAACCACTACACATACAGTGTATGGCGCTGTTCTTGGTAAACTGTGAGGAGGCCTCAGCGCTACTGCGCCCTCTTTAAATGGCTGATCAGTGGGAATGCCAGGTGCCAAACCCCCACGATAAGATATTGATGTCCTTTCCTGAGGAGAGGCCATCAAAAATTTGTAGAAATCCCCTTCAAGGCCTCTGTCCATGTGATGTAAAAAAAACACTGCTGAATAACATTGATGTGATTGGTTAAAGGCTTCACCGATACATCAATCCTTACTCATTGAGAACGAGTGGTAATAGCATAATCTCCATCACTGTGGCCACCACGGTCATCACTCATACTAAGTTCCTATACGTTGGTTAGGGGTCTTTTGCCTTATGAATGGTTGGGTTTAGCCCTTGCTTTTAGATTAGTTACAATCTAGAAACCTGTTTTGTTTTGACGTTTTCCAGCAGAAAACGTCTACCGCCATACACTTTTACTGCGACATCTGTGGCCAGAAACTCAAATCTGTGTTGGCTATGGGCTGCCGAAGATGTGCGTTAGAATTTACGCCAGCTTGTGGCGGAAATTATAGTAAATCTGGTGGGCTGTGGAGGCTCCACCCCCTCATGCTAAGACATGCCCCTTTTCCCGCCACTTTATAAAAGTGACGAGAAGGGCAAAAGTCCCAAATGATGGTGCCACTTTTCGCTTTAAAGCCTTCGTAAGTTTCCACCAACAGATATCAGGAGATTAAGCTTCCATGATTACACACTCGCACCCTTTTACGCATGTATTTGGCACGGCGATTACCTAGTCATCAACCTTCTACCAATATTACATGATAACGTCTCCTTTGCCTGATATGACCCTGCCATCTGAGGCATATGGTGCCTAGTTGAAACACCCAACCCCACATCCGTGTCGCAACTTCATTGCGCCCTTCTCTGATAACACCCTTTAGGAGCAGATGTTTGCTTGGCTGTTACTACGTCTCAGTCACTTTTTTAGAACACAAGATGTTGGCTGCGGTCCGTCTCAGAATGCTCTTTCTAATCCTCCGGGACCAGAGACGAGTTGTGCTGGTGCCAGGTCATCATCCAAATGGCAGAGGTCCTGGATTCTGCTAGTTACAGAAGAAGAGTCATGACTGTATTTGCTGAATGTAGATATCGCCTCTAATTAAGGAGGCCTGTCTTCATAGTTCAAATTTCTAGTACAGAGGCTCTACACGTTAAAGGGAACCTGCCATCAGAGGGACCTCTTTAAAAAGAATGGGTTATCAGAAAATACCACTTTTGTTAAACATATCTTTTATAGAATTTTTGGTAATTTTTCTTTCAATTTTCCACTACTACTAATTTGTAACTACCTACATTATATATAAAAACATATCTAAAATAGGGCGATTTTCACAACAGTCACTAGGCCTAATCATATGTTGTGACTTTTCAGCAGTCAGCTAATTATCATCACTGGCAGGATTACAAGGACATGTATTACCTCTGTTTAACAGAGGTGATATCGCAGCTTTTCTGCTCCCTCCTGATCTCTGCACAGGTCACAGAGCATGCCTAGAAAACTCTCCCATAGATGTCAATGGGGGACCCTCCAGTCCATTGTGTCTATGGCCCATGTGGCTGCTCTCTAAGAACAGGCCTAGTGGCCATTGTGAAAAAGGCCATGGGTCCGCACCACAATACAGGATTCACACAGCCGGTCCGCAGCACGGGCACCGTGCCCTTGCGTTCGTGTGAATGAGCCCTAGGACTGCGGACTGCATTTGCAGACAAGAGTAGGACATGCTCTTTTTTGGGGGGGGGGCAAAATGGACGTACGGATGAATGGGTCCGCATCCAAATACGGTCGTGTGAATGGGGCCTTAGGAACACTGGGACGGTTTCCATAGAAGTCGGAGGACCCCTTTAATGCTTCCATTGTCCTATCCCCGCCACCAGGCGTTATACTTGAGCGGTGCATTTCATTTACAGGCTGTTTGATGAAGCTGATCCCCGGCCAGTACCCTTATCCACAGTTTTTTAAGCCAAAGGGTAAGCTGTTTTGCCAAGATTTTAGTGGCTTTGTAACTGGTTTTTGCCAGTCCATTTAATTAAGAGTTCAGTCGTGGTGCATAAAACATTTACAGGTTGATAAGGTCTTTGAGTTTGTGCCAGATTTCCGTGTAATTAAACTTTGCAGCTTTATGGGATCAAAAACAAGACAGTCATGCATGTTTTACATCAACTTCACCGAGACGTTTCAAGCAGTGGGATTTAAAGGAGCAGGAACGGCGCTGCTCTATAGTTGATTTTAAAGGAACTGGTTGCCTAGACGGGCCAAATTATTTAGGATTTTACCCATGCCTCATAACTCAATGCCCCCGGTGTCTGTAAATCTAGGGAGTTTTAGCACTTTTTTATATACTAATAAAATGTAATTGTTAAATATTTTTAGCTAGAAGACATTAGGGCAGATGTATCCGTCTCACTGCGCCTGGATCGTGTCTTGATCTGCGCAAGCGCCACAATTTTCTTTCATTTACGTCATTCGACACTTTTTTTTTTTTTGTTTGATTTGTTTCTTTTGCTTCAGATTTTTTTTTCTGCGGCTTCTTTGCGCCTCTTAGACAGTTTTTGGTGGCCATTTTGTCTAAAAACTATAACAAGTGGTGGACAATTCTCATGGTACGTCCTGTGGCGCAATGCGTCACAAAAACAGGCTTTTTTTGGCATATTGTGCCACGTCTTTCCTTCGATACTTTCTAAAACAGTTAGGTGCAAATGGAGCAGGCACAAAATAAACCTTGTGAAATAGTTGTTTGATCATTGGACCTGTTTTCACTAGGCATTGATTGTGAACGATTGTTTGGGTGATCATCATCCTGTGTGTATGAGCTTTAAACAATTATCCCCATCTGGACATTTATGGCATATCTATAGGGTATAGGTGCAAGTCCCACATGTAATTTGAGTGCGGCATCTTTGGAGCTTCTATAGAAGTGAGTAGAAAAAGACGCGCATGCGCAGCCATCTCTGCATTCACAGCTACCACGACACAGGATGCCCGTTCTTGAGAAAGGTGGAAACTGCACCAATCAGATATATTTTTGACATATCCTGTGGATATGCCATAAATGTCAAGATGAGAATAACCATATAACTCTACCTTTTTGCATCTGTTTTTCTTAAAGGGCATCTGTCAGCAGACTTGTACCTATGACACTGGCTGACCTGTTACATGTGCACTTGGCAGCTGAAAGCATCTGTGTTGCCCCATGTCCATATGTGCCTGCATTACTGAGAAAAATAATGTTTTATTATATGTAAATGAGCCTCTAGGAGCAATGGGGGTGTTACCATTACACCTAGAGGCTCTGCTCCCTCTGCAACTGCTATATCCTCTGCACTCTGACAGGATCAGGCAGTGAAAACATCATCATGCCTGGCATGTCAATCAAAATGCAGAGGGTACGGCAGTTGCAGAGAGAGCAGAACCTCTAGGTGTAATGGTAACGCCCCCGTGGCTCCTAGAGGCTCATTTGCATATATTAAAACATCATTTTTCTCAGTAATGCGGGCATATATGAACACGGGACCAACACAAATGCATTTAGCTGCCAAGTGCACATGTAACAGGTCAGCCAGTGTCATAGGTACAGATCTGCTGACAGATGCCCTGTAATGAGACTTATCCGTATAAATCTTATATGTTCTGCCCATTTTCTTCTTGTGACTGTTCATTTTTGTTTCCCGTTTACAGGTGAAGTTGAATAAATTGGCCTTTTTGAACCAATTCCACTTTGGTGTGTTTTATGCCTTTGTGAAGCTAAAGGAGCAGGAATGCCGGAACATTGTGTGGATCGCAGAGTGCATCGCCCAGAGACACCGAGCCAAGATTGATAACTACATTCCTATCTTCTAAAGAAAAAAAAAAAAAGACATTTCCAGCGCCCCACGTCCCCCACTGGTCCCTCTGCAGATACTTCCTCTGCCTTATTGTCTGATCCAGTCCACGGGGAGGGTGCGACATCAGATTTTAAGATTCCGCAAAGTTTATTTAACTGATCATCCACCGGTTTTGCTATATGTATGGCAGATAACTACTGGCGGTTTTACTTAATTTCTGAACAGGCCCGCAAGGCCCGCCTTCCCCCTGGCTGTGACAGAGTTAAAGATCAGTGTAACCCTTCGAAATTCTCTTCATGAATAGCTGTAAATGTGAGTGTGTGTTCCAAGACGCTACGAGTGCTGTATCCATGTCCGGACTGACTTCTATCCGACTTTCCATTGTTGTTCACCACTAGCCTTGGTGCATTGTGATTCTTAAGATATTTCGGTCTCTGCTCCTATGGTCGGCACATCACTTACTAGAAGGCTCAGCGGCGGAGTGAGGGGGGGGAGCGGAGCTCGATGTACACACTGGATCTCAAGCATGGCAGGGTATGACATAATAGCATTATAAAGAATCATGAAGAGGATGTGGACTGGTCACCGCAGCATGTTAATTGTAGTCCTCTTAGGCCAGGACTATGTGTGTAGTATAGTATTATGTTGTACCTCTATCACTGTATCCGATTTAGATGTTTACACGAATAAAAATGTCACTCTTCACCAGCAACACGAACCGTGACCGCGAAACATAATACAGGAAAACCGCTTCAGTAAATACAAAAAGTGCATAAAAGCCCAAAGCTAACCTGTACGTCCTATGAATATGGGGACCTGTGCGGCATACATGTTATTTGACTTGTAGTCAGTCGTTTTTGTAGTTGTCGGCACCTCCCCTTGTTGTATTGAGCTTTTCCACCATCATGTTTGGCTTTCAAGAGGTTTTCCGCTATTGCTTCTTCCTCTGTACTTAAAGGGCCTTCACTGGGTACGTCTTACACAGGGATGTCCATTCCTGCAAAATAATAGCCAGGGGTTGGTTTTGTGGCAATGGTGTGATACCAGGTTTAAGTTCTCATTTTGGTGTGTGGATTAACTTTGTCACAACAAGCCCTTGCACCTATCCTACATCTCTGTCCTCTTGTGGGCAGACACAGACAAGAAAGTCCAATGCGAGAAACTCGCTGCGTGTGGCAGTGTGAATTCCCGTTCAGAACTCTGCCTCTCTGACAAGATTGTACAGCTTTATAATGCTGTGTATCCCTGCAAGACCTGGAATCTACTGAATTACACTGACAGCATTATGTCAGTGTAATTCATTAGATTCCAGGTCTCGCAGGGAAACGTATGCTGTCAGAGGAGCAGAGTTCAGAATGGGAACTCACACTGCCACAAGCATTGAGTTTATCGTGTCGGTCTCTGGCCTGTGACTTAAATCATTCCATTTCCGTTGTCATGAATGACATAACGGGACATTTCTGTGCGACTTAGCAGCCAGTTCGAAAGGCTATGCTGTCGCCTCCAGAAATACAACTCGCCACAATGTGTAGACCGTTCAACCTCTTGTTTTCTCCAAGTCAATTCACCCTTGTTTCTTGGTTTTCTGCTCACCGTTCTAACCTAACACCAACTTTCTCTCCATTAAGTGATAGAGACTTGCACACCTCCTTCCACTACTACTTTTTCCTGTGTCCCACTCCTTCTTGCATTTGGAAGGCAATTTCTTTTGAGGTTGACCCATCTCAGACATCGATGGCGTATTGCTAGGATATGCCATCAATGTCTGATAGGAGTAGGTCCCAGAGGTGAGACCTGCCATTATCTCCAGAATGAAGTGAAGGAAATCTCACCCCACTCAGGTGTTTTTGTAAGTCCCAAAGCAGTGACTGGGGAGCACACTGTGCAAGCTCAAAGTCATCCCTCCATTCACCTCACTGTCAGAAATAGTCCAGTTGGTTGTTAGTTAGTTTTCGGGACTCCCATAGAGGTGAACAGAGAGTGGCCACACTTGTGCAGCTGCCTGACGCGGTTCACCTACCTGACGGAAATCCTAGCAATATACCATCAATGTCTGAGATGGTCCAACCCCTTTAAATCTTAGTGAATTATATATTTTTTATGATTTTCTTACTAGGAATTAGTGGATTTTTTAAAAATTTGATTCTGGTCCAAATTGGCCATCCAATTCACTTAGGGTTCTAATAAATTTGACCTAAATCGAAAGTGCTCTCTCAATCTCAGTTCTCCCAAATTGAATCACACCAAATTTGAGTTTGTTACAATCAGCATTTTTTGTAAAAAAAAATAAGGCCAAATTTTTGAATTTTAGAATCGATTTGCTCATCTTTATTTTTTACTTTTTTGTGGCACTGGCCTCCTGATTTTAATTACTAGCTGGGGAAGTCCAATACTGATGAGGTACAGTAACCAACTATACTGAACAGGAAGTTCTCCACTTTCCAGGTGAGGGTTAGGATGCATCTGAAGAAAACTAATTTATTTCAACCGAGAGCAGCCGTAGGGCAGCACTCTGATTAATTCTTTTATATAATTATGTTTTATACATGAAATAATGAAGACTCTACACTCTCTCAGAATATAGAAATGTGAGGATCAATGCATCTGGCCTGGTTGGAAGAGACTGTGTACTTATCTACACAATCTTCAGTCCCCAACATAAGACAGAATCATTGTCTTGGGGAAGGATCATGTTCAGGCCATGGCACTGAAGGACCACAGGGGCCTCTGATGCTATTAGAGGGTGGAATATGCAATAAACTTTAATAAGCATTCTACTAAAATTTTGAGTTTACTGTAGTTGATTTATCCTTAGAAATTCTATTGTTTTGATATCTTGGCTCAGTGCAACTTGCTTTTTTAAAGGACTTTTGGGAGTTCAATATTGATGGTCTGTCTCTCTTCAAAATAGGTCATCGGCATCTAATCGTTGAGAGTCCAGCTCCTGGTACCCTCTCAGATAAGCTGCGTGCTGCGGTTTCCTCACAGCATACCAAGCACAACACCATACATTGTATATTGTCTATGCCTATTCTTTTGAATCGGACTGAGGAGCACCTAGGCCATGGTGAACA
Organism: Rhinella marina; assembly: GCA_900303285.1. Taxonomy (NCBI): domain Eukaryota; kingdom Metazoa; phylum Chordata; class Amphibia; order Anura; family Bufonidae; genus Rhinella; species Rhinella marina. The sequence goes on from ONZH01009380.1 coordinate 48,972, forward strand.
TGACGTCACTGGCCTAGGAAGAGGCCACAGGGCTCAGTAGAGCACCGTGACCTCATCAAACAGCTGATCGGCGAGGGTGCCAGAAGTTGGACCCCCGCTGATCAGATATTGATGACCTACCCTGAGGATAGGCCAACAATATTGAACTCATAAAACCCCTTTAAAGCCTCAATACTTGGCAAAGAGCATTCCTGTTTTTTTATGACCGTACATAGGTACACTCATAAAAAAGGAACACTTCAGTTCACGTGCTTCCTGCACAGTATCTGATTTACCATAGTCATCAGTTCATGCTTTACTGAGTGGCGGCTCCATCCAGTTTCTTCGTTTCATTGCCCATCTGGTGTTATTTTTCATGAAGTCCTTTTCTTGAACCATTGTGCAGGCTTGCCGTGATAACTCATTTGGCCTTCCACCAACCTCTTATTTCTGTGCTGGACACCTCAAGAGTGACATTTTTAGACTCCAGTGTTAAGGAGTAGATCTTTCCAAGAATCTGTTGTCTGATTTCCTCTTTCTGCTTAATGAAGATGTTTTACCTTTGTTTCAGTGAATGGAAGCTCTTTAACCTGACATAAATATATAAATGATGATATATCTATATGTATATGGTAATAAAGTGTTGACCTTGATGCGTACGTCTAGTGCTAATTGTTGTTTAAGTCTGCTTGCCTTCATTTGTCTTCTTCACTCTGGGCAGCTATTGTCACCGTTCCAATCCAGTGTCAAACCCATTTAGTTGCTCGGAGTACACCGACTGAAAATTGCTCTTTCACTACTGAAAGCATTGTTTTATGATTGGTATGTGGTCAAAGAAAAGTGAGATATCTGTATATTCCAGTTGGCCACGCTTCCCTCAGCATGACGTACTTTCTATAATTAATATGGGCCTCCTCGTTCTGAGGTCTGACTAGTCACTTCTCTTCTTTGCTAGGGGAGGTTTCTCAACACTGTGACGATCTCCATCACACAGCCTCCTGATGCAGCATGAGAACTGGGACTTCTAACAAGACCATGATGATCTCACTCGGACCGGAGTGAATGCCACCATGAAGAAGAGGCCAACCGCTACAGGCAGGACTCTTCTCTGTGGCTTCATCTTTCTGAAGATCTGACCGCAACCAGGCAAATATGCACACAGTGGTTTTAGTCCAGCTGATTCTTAGCATATTTGCTGGGTTGCAGCCGGATCTCCGTCGATCCTCATTATAGTTAATTGGGTTGGACAGCAATCATGTAGTTTCTGGAATAGCCGGATCCAGAGTAACCTGGCAGGATGTTCCCTGCCAGAACAGCCTGCGGGATCTCACTAACTCTAGTGTGAAACTAGCCTTAAAGGGGTTCTCAGGGAATGAAGAAAATGAAAATACTTAAATATTACTTCATTATAAATATATTCCCAATACTTATCATTAGTTATAACGGCTCGTTTTGTCTGGGGAACAATCATTAGGAGAAACAAAATGGCCGCTGTCCTATTAGTACACACAAAACCTGTCCTAATCACACAGCAGGACAAGTTACTTCACAACACTGAGGTAAAGAGCTGCCTCATCCTCCTCTCTGCTTGTCAGGGATTATTATCCTGAATACAGATGATAAGATCTTCAGCTGAATCTCTGTAGGAATGAAGTTCATGAGCAGATGTGGGTTATGACCAGCAGCACTTGTATGCAGTCTCCATTACCACAGCTCCACTTTACCACTGTCTGTCTTGTCCTTCCTCTCTGTACATTATATCTTCTCATGAACTCCATTCCTACAAAGATTCAGCAGTAGATCTTATCAGCTGTATTCATAATCCTTGACAAGTAGTAGGAGAGGAGGAGGATGAGGCAGCTCTATAGCTCAGTGTTGTGAAGTAACTTGTTGTCCTGTGTGATTAGGACAGGTTTTGTGTTTCTTTCTAATAATAATTGCTCCCTAGACAAAACGAATCATTATAACTAATGAAAGGTATTTGGGAATATATTTATAATAAAGTAATATTTAAATTTTTTTATTAATTCCCGGAGAACCCCTTTAAGAAACCAGTCATCAGGCTGTTTTGAGGCAGTACTGATCTAGTTTGCGCTGGTGTGAGATGTGCCAAGTTTATTAAGGGGCGTCGGCTTGAGTGAATCGAGCTTCGGATCAAAAACTTAGTTTTTAATGCTATTTCCAGACAGCATTAAAATGTATTGGCTCCGTGGAGACAAACTTTGACTTGCCTGAAGTCGCATGAGACTTTGGTTAATTACTTCGGTATTCCTATCTGCGTATTTAAAAACGTTTTAATCCGAATCCGAAGTGGGCTTTGGTACTGGCTAGCACCATAACAAAGGTTATTTGCACCACATAATGTTACTTTTCCCTGCTCACGCCAGGTCTAAAAAAGGGGGGGTGGCGTGGGTGGGGAAGGTGACGGGCCAGAAGGCCCGTCTCATTCATCATTTTCTACGCCTGTTTTAGGCGCAGAAAATGGTGTAAGACAGTTCGGAAGCTGTCTTGCATGTAGAATCGGTGGTGAATGCGCTGAAGTTATATAAAGGCTTGCACCTCTTCACAACTTCGGTGATCCACCACCAGCGCAGGGCCTTACCGTTTCTACCCCGGAGGGTTTTTATTTTTCAGTTTTCGTTTTGCGCTCCCTGCCTTCATACAGCCATAACTCTTTTATTTTTCTGTTCACATAGCTGTATGATGGCTTGTTTTTTGCAGGACAAGTTGTACTGTCCAACGCCACCATTTACTATTGCATATGATGTGGCAAGCAGGAAAAAAATTCAAAATGGGGTGAAATTGCAAAAAAACGCAATTCCGCCACAGTTTTACAGGTATTTTATTTAAGGCGTTTGATGTCCATTAAAACTGACCAGTTACTTTCATTCTGCTGGTCAGTACGAATCCGGCGATACCTAATATGTATAGTTTTTCTTGCGTTTTGATAGTGATCAAATAATTATAAAGTTGGAAATTTTTTTTTTTTTGTCATATCTTGACCCCCTATAACTTTTTGGTATTTATGTGTACGGAGCTGTATGGGGGCTCATTTTTTGCAGGGTGATCTGAACTTTTTATTGATACCATTCTGGGGTGTGTATGTCTTTTTGATCGCTTTTTATTTAATTTTTTTTAGGAAAAAAGTGACAAAAAATGGTGAATTGGCCATTTTGACGCTTTTTTCCGTTTTCGCTGTTTTCCGTATGGGAAATAAATTTTTATTTATAGAAGAGCCTGTGTGCGCTGCCATGGTCCTGGCCACCAGAGAGGCTGATGCTTTTTCCTATAGTGTGCAAGCACGACCACCACTGATGGATTGCAGGATGGTTGTAACCATGGAAACAAGCTGTGTATAATGTGATGGAAAAATGAATCCAGCCAACAAAGGAAATATCGATAATAACAATACATTAGTAAGTGCCTTGTACAGTGGTCCCTCAAGATACAATATTAATTGGTTCCAGGAGGACCATTGTAAGTTGAGTAATTGGTTCCAAAGCCCCAAAATGTTGTCCGAAATAAGAGAAAATGAAGATTTAAGAAAAATAAGCAGATAACTAAGACAGATAAAACATGTCCTTACATATAACATCCAGGAATAGCTGATTACTATAACTAATCCAGATATTTTACCAGAGAAGTGACCTGGATTGGTTGGATCTGAGTATGAGACATTGTATGTTGAGTCTGGTTTCAACTTATGATGGGTCAGATATGACACATTGTATGTTGAAAATATTGTATCCTGGGGCCATTGCATCTTGAGGGATCACTGTATTAACTTTCTCTACGTGATAAAGGCCACTTACTGAAGTGAGACAACACCTTTAAGTCTAAAGCGCCAGTCTTAATAAATCTGCCCCTTTGTTTTAACCATGTACAACCAATTTAGCCATATTTTAGGGACCATCAACCCCCTCTAATTGCCCTCCTGCAGAATAGAGAATGAATTAGGTAGTTCTACTCCGTCACTGATAGAAGTGATAACAATGACCCACTTTCACTAATATAAGTGCATCTACATTTTGGTGTAAATTGCGCCAAAAAGTGGCATAATTTGCCGCATCTAGGGTTAGAGAAATTTCCTGCCTCTAGTCTGAAGAGGGAAGTGGTCTAAGATGCGCCATTTTGCAACAAAATTGTGCCACAACACATAATTTATAATTTGTATAGTGTTAGACAAAAAGGGCGTCATTTAGACCGCTGTCTAAAACTAATAACCCCTGTGCTGGTGGTGGTTCCGGCATAGTTATGTACAGGTGCCGGCCTCTACATAACTTCAGCATATCCATCACCTGTCTAAATCTACACCAGCCTACGTTACGCCGCAATCTGTGACTGATATACACCAGAAAACTGACTTATCAGTTTGTAAAAGGCCCCCAAAGTTTCCATCCCTGCACCGCAGGTCTACACCTCCGGTCTAACTTTATGCCATCAATAGGGTTAGTAAATCTACCCCAATGTGCGCACAGCGCTATCAAATGTATTGGTGCTGTGTAAGCAATGAAAAAAATAACATTATATTCTATAGAAACTGTATTTACCCAGGGAATTTTGGTTTAATTTCCTGTTTTTTTAATGTATGGCTCTGCTTTTATATTCCTCTGTAAATTCTATACCATAAGGATGTGTGAGGACGATTTATGAGGAGTGAAGGAGATCTGTATTTGTACAGCTGTGGTAAAATGTAGGTTCCTTATGTGTTTCCTCGAGAAACAAGTGTAATGTACCAGCGTGAGATCCTAGTTCAGACCACAAATAAAACATTTATAAGCTGTGGTTGTACTGAACCGAATAATGAAGACTTGAAGGGGCGCGGTCACTGAGAGCGTTCTCAGAAAGAAAGATTAACTTCCCAGGAAATCCTTTTCCCCAAAGAAGTCAGCATAATCTCGAAGAAAATCTGTCTTCTAAGAATGGCTCATCTGCTAGTGTCTGAGTTTAATCAGATTTACTGCCTTAGGCCTCTTTCACACGACAGTATTTTTTGCTAGCTCCGATCCGCATTTTTTGCGGATAGGATGCGGACCCATTCATTTCTATGGGTCCGCAAAAAGTACTGACAGCACACTTTGTGCTGTCCGCATCCGTATGTCCGTTCCGTAGCCCTAAAAAAAAATAGAACATGTCCTATTCTTGTCTGTTTTGCGGACAAGGATAGGCATTGTTACAATGGATCCGCAAAAAAAAAACGGATGCCATACGGACGACATACTTTTTTTTGCAGATCCGCAATTTGCGGACCGCAAAACACAACGTTCGTGTGAAACTAGCCTTAATCCCAATTTATTGCAAGCCATTAGGTATTCTGGATTTTTTTTTAGCAAGCATAATAATTGTTACTTCATGCGCATATAGGACCTAATACTTCTGATCCAAAGTCCTGTGGAAAAAAGTGTGCATGAAATTTGCCAAATGTATCTATTCACAACACTTTTTCCAACCCGCCATGCAATTTTGAAAAGTGCACTATTATTTTGGCGCAAAATATTTGCATAAAGTACACCAGCCATGAGGTGTCTAACATACAGCATGGGCCACTGCCCATGAGGCGAGTTGAGCCTTTCACCTCAGGTGGTTCACTACTTTTATAATGCAATTTAGCCTCCAGTCCTGCACTGCGGCACAGCCCCACATATATCTCTGGGAATTATTCTACATTGTGGTTTTGTTGCATTTTTGGCTTCAGTTCACAGTATTATAGTCCCTATATATACGTGAGTGCAGTAGATATTGACACACAAGTATGTCACATGACAATACCTAAGGTCCTCAAGACTCCAAGGAGTAGAAGCAGCCTGTAAGGCAGTGAATGTCTGTCTGTTTGTCAGTATCTACTCTTACTCTGTATATATGGACACTGCACAGTACCACTTCTCTTGTTCTGTATACTGGGTGTAATCTTCAGTATTGGCTCCTATTGTGTGTGTGTGTGTGTGTGTGTGTATATATGGACTCTGCACAGTACCACTTCTCCTGTATACTAGATGTAATTTTCACTATCTGCTCTTATTCTGTATATATGAACACTGCACAGTACCACTTCTCCGGTCCTGTATACTGGGTGTAATTCTCAGTATCTGCTCTTATTCTGTATATATGGACACTGCACAGTACCACTTCTCCGGTCCTGTATACTGGGTGTAATTCTCAGTATCTGCTCTTATTCTGTATATATGGACACTGCACAGTACCACTTCTCCTGTCCTGTTTACTGGGTGTAATCCTTAGTATCTGCTCTTATTTTGTCTATATGGACACTGCACAGTACCACTTCTCTTGTCCTGTATACTGGGTGTAATCCTCAGTATCTGCTTGTATTTTGTATATATGGACACTGCACAGTACCACTTCTCTACTCACATATACTGGGTGTAATCCTCAGTATCTGCTCTTATTCTGTATATATGGACACTGCACAGTACCACTTCTCTTGTCCTTTATACTGGGTGTAATTCTCAGTATCTGCTCTTATTCTGTATATACTGTATGGACACTGCACAGTACCACTTCTCCAGTCCTGTATACTGAGTGTAATTCTCAGTATCTGCTCTTATTCTCTATATAATGACACTGCACAGTACCACTTCTCCTGCCCTGTATACAGGGTGTAATTCTTAGTATCTGCTCTTATTCTGTATATATACACTGCACAGTACCACTTCTGTCCTGTATACTGGATGTAATTATGTAATTCTCAATATCGTATTCTGTATAAATAAACACAGCACAGTACCACTTCTTTTTTCCCGCATACTGGATGTCATTTTCAATATCTGCTCTTATCCTGTATATATATGGACACTACACAGTACCACTTCTCCTGTCCTGTATACTGGGTGTAATTCTCAGTATCTGCTCTTATTCTGTATATATGGACACTGCACAGTACCACTTCTCTACTCACATATACTGGGTGTAATTCTCAGTATCTGCTCTTATTCTGTATATATGGACACTGCACAGTACCACTTCTCTTGTCCTGTATACTGGGTGTAATCCTCAGTATCTGCTTGTATTTTGTATATATGGACACTGCACAGTACCACTTCTCTACTCACATATACTGGGTGTAATCCTCAGTATCTGCTCTTATTCTGTATATATGGACACTGCACAGTACCACTTTTCCTGTCCTGTATACTGGGTGTAATTCTCAGTATCTGCTCTTATTCTGTATATACTGTATGGACACTGCACAGTACCACTTCTCCAGTCCTGTATACTTGGTGTAATTCTCAGTATCTGCTCTTATTCTCTATATAATGACACTGCACAGTACCACTTCTCCAGTCCTGTATACTGGGTGTAATTCTCAGTATCTGCTCTTATTCTCTATATAATGACACTGCACAGTACCACGTCTCCTGTCCTGTATACTGGGTGTAATCCTCAGTATCTGCTTGTATTCTGTATATATGGGCACCGCACAGTACCACTTTTACTGTCCTGTATACTGGATGTAATTCTCATTATCTGCTCTTATTCTCTATATAATGACACTGCACAGTACCACTTCTACTGTCCTGCATACTGGGTGTAATCCTCAGTATCTGCTCTTATTCTGTATATATGGACACTGCACAATACCACTTCTCCTGTCATGTATACTGGGTGTAATTCTTAGTATCTGCTCTTATTCTGTATATACACACTGCACAGTACCACTTCTGTCCTGCATACTGGGTGTAATCCTCAGTATCTGCTTGTATTCTGTATATATGGACACTGCACAGTACCACTTCTACTGTCCTGTATACTGGATGTAATTCTCAGTATCTGCTCTTATTCTATACATATGGACACTGCACAGTACCACTTCTCCTGTCCTGTATATCTTGTGTATTTCTCAGTATCTGCTCTTATTCTGTATATATATATATACACTGCACAGTACCACTTCTGTCCTGTATACTGGATGTAATTCTCAGTATCTGCTCTTATTCTCTATATAATGACACTGCACAGTGCCACTTCTGTTCTGTATACTGGATGTAATTCTCAGTATCTGCTCTTATTTTATATATATGGACACTGCACAGTACCATGTCTCCTGTCCTATATACTGGGTGTAATCCTCAGTATCTGCTCTTATTCTGTATATATGGACACTGTACAGTACCACTTCTCCTGTCCTGTATGCTGGGTGTAATTCTCGGTATCTATTCTTATTCTGTATATATGAACACTGCATAGTACCACTTTTCCTGTCCTGTATACTGGGTGTAATTCTTAGTATCTGCTCTTATTTTGTATATACTGTATGGACACTGCATAGTAGCACGTCTCCTGTCTGTATACTGGATGCAATTTTAGTATCTGCTCATATTCTGTATATATGAATATTCTGTATCTATGACCACTTCTCTTGTTCTGTATACTGGGTGTAATTCTCAGTATCTTATTCTGTATTTATGGACACTGCACAGTACCGCTTCTCCTGTCCTGTATACTGGAAGTAATCTTTGTATCCTTATTCCATGTGGACTCTACACATTGTTTTTGGCAACAGTCTGTAAATTTACGGACACTCCACAAAACACTTTTTTTCTGCCATCTGTATTGTGTTTGGTTTATTTTTTTTTTTATTTGCACTGTGCACGTGCCAATACATGACATGTGTAGTGCAAACTGCTTGCTCAGCTTTTTCTGTCGCCAAGGGTCGGAGGAAAGGTTCTGAATTAAAGGGACTGTTCAGGAGTTGTTTTTTTTTTTTAATTCTACCATGGTGCTGCCAGATTCACAAAGGAACAGAAATGCTGCTTCTTCGTATTCTGCACCTTTGACTTTCATATCCTCTAACTGGTTGTCCGAGCCTGTATCCAAGTTACGAGTTTAAGCCTGTCCCTGAGAGCCACACACCTATTCCTGGTTGTACAGAAGGATCCCTTCCTGCAAGCCTAGGCACAGACCAATGATTGGCACATCAAGCAGCACTGGAGCCTAAGGAGGTAGACACCAACCACTGACCAACACTAGATACTTCAAGGCCGCATTCACTTCCAAGGACCCTTAACTTCTTTACTAACAATATCCACGAAATATAGTATTACACATAGTAGAAGTGTTTTTTATTTTTTTGCCAAGGACAAGCCCTAAATCTTTGCTGCACAATCCATATGTTCTGCCTTGGGTCTTGCTGTGGAATTTTCCCCAAATGTGTCTACAGCTTTTACCCTTTGCAAATGTAATGTCACATCTGCAGCAAATTTTTGAGACATATTGGGCATTTCTATCTGGATTTTCTGACGTGGCCATTGGAAATCTGCCATACTTAGGAAGGAAGGGGAGATTACACTTTTCTCCTCAGGCAGCAGAAAGGCTAGGTGCACCCCCTTCTTCCATCTATTTCTTTAGTTCATCAGTTTAACATTAAGGGAAAATCCACAGTGAGAACCAAGAGTTGGCTGGATATTTTTTCCTGAATATTGGCTGTCCAAATCATTTCTCTAAAAATTCCTTCCCATGGTGCCAAGCTACTAGCTCTGTTTCAGACCCATAAAAACACTAGACCCTTAAACCATATCTAATCTGGTGGTAGCACTACTCTGCTTGTACGCACAATTTGCAGGAATTCTAGGCCATGGGGTTCACATGTAAAAGGTTTTACTTTACTTGAAATCTGCTTACAGCTCAAAGCAGTCTATATGTTGAGTTCGCCTGATCTCTTTCTATGAAAATTCTCATTACTGCTGTATGGGACGTCGACAAATCCGCTTACTTTTTTCCCCATTCACTGTGGGAAGCTTTTGACCTTTAAACTCTAATCCTGAGAGTTTAGTCAGGTCATGTGTGCATTATTGCTTAGTGACAATTTCATATTATACCATCAATACTATTCGGATAGGTTTGATCAGTCTACTACAAGAAGGACCACATTGGCTATGTGGTTATTTACTGCAAGTCTTCTTTTATGCAAAAGTTCAGGAGTCTTAGAGGAGAAAGAAAACACATGCAGAAATACACACACTTACACACCTGAGGTTATTAATGGTTGTCTGAGGAATGTTCTGCCGCGCTGAATGCCCTTAGGCACGCAAATCATCAAGATCTGCTGGTGGCAGCTCCCTTTGTAATTGCCAAGCAATGACGTCTCAGATGTTCTCGATGGGAGCAAAGTCCAGAGACACAGCAGGCCATAGTAGCACGTTTGGACCACACAGACGGCTCTCAGTAGGACGAGTAATATGCAGCCTGGCGTTGGCCTCTTAAAAAATGGTTCCTGGGACAGTTTGAAGAAATGGCTGTACCACTGGTTCCACAACCAAATGTTATGCTGAGCTGTTAGTGTACCTGAAATAAAGACTACAGTAGTCCAGCTACTGTACATTATACCACCCCACACCATAATCCCTGGGGTAGGGCCAGTGTGACAACCCTAGAACCCCAGTACGTGTGAGTCAATCAGTCCCAGGCAATACAAAATGCAAAGCTCAACGTCCCAGATTTCTGATGAATTTAAGTTTTTATTAAGTGGACTAAAGTTATTTATTAAGTGCACAAACTTTTAATTAAAAAATGTAATATAAAAAGTCACCCTTGACACTTTATCCAACTTCTATATTCATTAAATGGAACAGGAGCATTCTAAATATGGCGCTCCTTCTGATCACCAAATTTCTCAATGTATGTACCCCAGACAACTGGCATGAATACGCTGATAAATCTGCTTCTCATATATTATAAAGCTGCCTGCCTGCAGCCACCACTAGGGGGAGCTCAGTGCATAGCAATTTATGCAGTGGAAGCTGTAATAATTTGTTTGCCCTCAGCTCCCCCTAGTGGTGGCTGCATGAAAATGCACAGTTTTTAACCCTGGAAAGAGTTTAGTCTCCACCCCTCCCCCCAGTAGCATAATCAGGTACACCACTGATTGCATGATACCTTTCAAAACCTAAAATAAATGATATAGATTTCATACCATCAATATCCATATCAAACACTTTCTTTGATACACAATGCATACTCAGCAGACCAATTTTTATGAAAAAATAGAAACCTTTATTTTAGAAACTAGAGGCAATTTACAAGGAGAGGCAGAACAATGATTTAGAAAAATAATCTGCGTATTTGTAAAGCATAATAATAACTGCCACAACAGAACATACACATCACACAAGTAGGATTTCTAACATGATCTGTGAATCATCATTTTTTTAGCTAGTGGTTTAATGCAGACAGAATAATAGGCTACATTACATTTACAGCATGGTTTATAGTCTCTTTCAATGATCGGTGGCTGACCCCCAGCACCCCCTACAAATCTCTTTTTGTCAGCTGCCAGCTCTATTCTCTCTATTTTACATAAAAGCAGTGCAACGAATATATCCGGATAATCCCGTAATACAATCATAGACAGAAATAAAATTTGCTTAATATGCATATAGTATAATAACTTGAACATTCCTGATTGATTACCATATTAAACAGAACGTCTCAGAAAAGAAGTAAGACTTACAATATTTGGCTGTTCCAAGACATAAAGAAACATGAAATCCAGAACTTTTGGTGAAGAATTCTTTCCTCTACTGTCCGTTCTTCAAGTTCAAGCAATCTCTACACAGTTATGGCTATTGTTAGATACAATCTAGCATCGACTAAATATAGTCAGGTAGGTTGAGTTTTCCAATTTCAAGGCATCTCCAAGATGAATGATGCTGGTGGTTCGTGTCCATCATAGAGAGTATTAGGTACATTCGTCCATATTAGAGAAGCCCACTATATGGCGGCTTGGAGGAATTCATTTCATGGCTGAAGAATCCTTCAGTTGGATGTTGCCTAGAATTGGCCAGATACTAACTAGAAGAAAACAGCATTGATACCTTAGCACAAGGTCACCCTAGAAGGTCCAAGCTTTCATCACAAAACATACTATACTTCTAGAAATCCTTCCTCTATGGCCCTCACTATTTTTACTCCAGATGACAGATCTTATGGATGGATATATGGTATGTGTTTTTTAACATTACATAATCCCTGGTCCACTGTGGACATGGCTCCCCTAAAGAACTGTGTATAGGAATTTAGGGGCACATTTATTAAGACTGGTCTTAGTAAAGCCCTAAACTGGCGTGGATCCACTGGAGTTATGTAGAGGTGCATCGGAGCCTGAAATACGCCTAATTTAGGTATATTTCAGCATAGTAAATGACCCCCTAAATGTAGTCATTCAGTTGTTTTGACATTTGTTACGTTGCTTCCCCAGAATATGACTTACAGTTCTGAGAAGGCACTTAAACAGTCTACACTTACAATGAAAGCTCAACTCATTATACTTACAAGATGTAAAAGGCATTTAAAGGGGTTGCACCACCATTAAATGTTATTTTATTATAATCCAGCATGAAAAACAAGTTACTTTTATTATTTACTTTGTGTTACTAAAATGCTCCAGTTATGAGATATTCACTTTATTATAATGGTGTCTCCTGCTGTCCACCTATTGAGGTGGTCACACATGCTCACTTTCATTGTTCAACTGCTACCAGCTATATCTACTGTTAGAAGCTGTGACAGTTACAGGGAGAGAGTTGCTGCAGAAAAGACACACCCCCTGAGAAAGAGCACTCCTCTAATCTTATGATGTAGCTCTCTACTTATCACAGGATACCTCCACTGAGCTGTGATAGGGAGCGATCTGCAGCAGAAATGACACACCCCCTGAGCTCTGAAAGGGAGAGAGCTGCATCAGAAATGACACACCCCCTGAGCTCTGAAAGGGAGAGAGCTGCATCAGAAATGACACACCCCCTGAGCTCTGAAAGGGAGAGAGCTGCATCAGAAATGACACACCCCCTGAGCTCTGAAAGGGAGAGAGCTGCATCAGAAATGACACACCCCCTGAGCTCTGAAAGGGAGAGAGCTGCATCAGAAATGACACACCCCCTGAGCTCTGAAAGGGAGAGAGCTGCAGCAGAAATTACACACCCCTTGAGCTTTCATAGGGCGAGAGCTGTAGTAGAAAGAACACACACTCTGAGATGTGATAGAGACAGAGATGCAGCAGAAAGGTCATACCTCCTGTGAAAGGATATGCCCTTGAAATAAATGTAGCAGAACAATGAGATCTCTGGATCCATGTGAGGTACAGGGCTGGTTCTAGCTTTGTTACAAAGAGGTTGTCATACTATATGATGTCTGATTTTCATTTTTTTTTCCTATTAATCATGGCATAACCATCTTTAAATATAAAAGTAATATAACAATTATATAACAATCATGAAAACTGACAAGCCAGATCTGCGACATAACACTAAAATCATAATGACGTGATCAGCTCATATGAATAACACGAGCACTTTGTGTTCCATTCATTGCTGTGTTTTAGACAGAACATAACTTATGTCATAAACCACATTTACAAAATATTCATTATTTGGGCTTTCCAATGAAGAGCGGAAAGTATCACTGGAATGAGTGGCACAATGGAGGTGGCAAAGACCAACATTTTTCATAGGAAATGTTTTAACCTCTTTCCAGAACTTCTAGACAGGCACTTATTATGCAGACAGGACAAATAAATGTCCTTATCAGATTAGCAATGTTCAGTGATGCTTCTTCTGCAATATTGTACATGATGAAGATGTTCCTCAACAGAGATGAGAAGGAACTAGACTTTTATACAATGAGCTTGAATGGAAATCACCAGGTTGGTTCCCAGAGACCTAGTTCAAGGATGGTGATATGTGGTTTCTCTTATTCGTTGTTCTTCTGCTTTTGAAGGGCTCTCGGCATAGCCTTATTCTTTAGGAAGATACTTTTGAAGAAGCTGTCACTGATGCTGTGCGGTAAGTAAATTGCAATGAAATACAATAGCCATAGCTGTTTGCCAGCGTAATATTTCGCTTTCGGTTCCTCGGACAATATGGCGTCTGTGATACTGTCTAACACTGGGCTGAAGTCGGTGCTTGCTGTATTTCCATAATTCAGAAACAAGTTCTGGGTTTCGCCGATATATTCTTCTCCATATTCTTGGAGCAATTCACTTGGTAGACTTGTCAGCAGCTTTTTGTGTTGGTTCTCCCAGTGCGTTTTGTTGTCGTGAGCACCTAAAAGCAAAATCAAAAAGACAAATGATAAAGTGGAAAACAGCATGCGAGTAAAATGACCATGGGTCACATCTAAAGAATGTCACTGTATGGTAATCTAAGAGGACTGTATTTAAAGGGGTTGTCTGGTTTCAGGAGAAAACTGGACAACCCTCAGGATCAGCCTGCAAAAAAGATCTAAGTACTTACTCGGCAGATCCTGCACTGCTGCTCCAGTTCAGTTGGCTGGGCTCTATTTACCCAGCTGCGGCTGTGTCATCACGTCAACCATACATGACTGCTACAGCCAGTCACTAAATTAGCGGTGCACTAAACAGACCAGTGATTGGCTGTGGTGATCACGTGTGGTCACCGCTACAGCCAAGTAAACACAGAGTGACAGAGCAGGATCTACCAGGTAAGCACTTATCAGTTCTTTATTGCAGGCAGATACCAAGGGGTGTCCAGCTTTCCCCTTTAACTATTATGGACATGTCCAGTAATAAGTCACCTTAATTACCCCTCCCACCCAGGCTGACCTGTGAAGTTATATACTCGCCTGCTTTCTGCCGCTTCGTTCAAACACCATGACTGTGTGCACCAAACTTTCAGTCTCTACTTGTCAACTTCTGCACAGACAGGGTTACGTGTGCCGCTGCAGCCAATGACTAGCCTTAGTGGTTACATGTCCCCAATATCAGATTAGCCTGGGACCGACCCCCCCCCCCCCCTCCCCGATCAGCTGGGCCCTCTGCAGACTTTTCTCAAGCCATGTGACATCATTGTACTTTGGTCATATGGTCTAGGCGCAGCTCAGTCCCATTCAAGTCAATGGGGCTGACCTGCAATACCAAGCACTGCCAATATACGATGTATGGGATTGCTCTTGGTAAGTATCTGGGTGAGCACGGCAGCTTTCTGAAAGAGCTGATCGGCAGGGGAGCCGGGACTATGACTCTCGTCGATGTGATTTTAATGACCTATACTGGATAGGTCATAAATATTATTTCCCGTATAACCCCTTGAAGTATAGATCTCTTCACAGGTAGGGATAGGACTAAAGATCCTGGACATGCCCTTTAAGGCTACACAACTTTTGTCTCCTCTTATTATCCCTGCCCTTACCCTTGATTGCTTACCCATACTGAATTATACCTAAACATTTTTGGGGAGATTGATCAACGCTGGTTTAAAGGAAAAATGGCTTAGTTGCCCATAGCAACCAATCAGATTCTACCTTTCATTTTACAAAGGAGCTGTGAAAAATGAAAGGTGGAATCTGATTGGTTGGTATGGGCAACTAAGCCAGTTTTCCTTTGATAAATCTGCCCCTATGTCTTATTCAGCTGACCTTTTTGAAATGACCCCATTAGTCGTGTTGTTCATTATATCAGTTTAGCCTCTGGCAGCCAAATAGAAATCATGTTGTTATTATAGAATATAGTGAAAATACGAGACGGCCAAATTGTTGTTATTTCAAATTGTAAATGGTTAACCAATTTCATTGCTATTAGATTAACCAGCCTTGTAATGTCCAAAGCAACATGAGCGCAAAGTGGTCAGACGGTACATCAAATGCTTTTTATTGGAAGAAAAAAAAAAAATGTAAGGAGAGAGAATCTTCTATTCCAGTCTACTGCCGGTGTAATCGTGTTACCAATAGGAAAATATCTCTTGAGTTAAAATGGTTTATATTTTATATTAATCAGGATTAATGAACAAGAGCTCCACAGACAGGGCATTTCACCTTAGATAGCCTGGTGGATCTCAGCTACTTTCATATTGTGTGGTCTGCAGGCCCAATTAAGGTGTCTGGACCATTTAGGAGTTGTTTATTAAGGGTTTACTGCAATTACACTTTTTAATATTTTGGAGAAACCGATATTTAAAAAATATAGAAGAAAACTAAAGTTACAGGACTTCTCTAAGGGCCTATCATAATGGGGTTGTTCATCTTCACATGGTATATTAACCAATCTCCCTAGGACAGATGCAGTTTCAGACATCTGGGTATCTTGTGGTTCATATATAAGGAATCATAGTAAAGCACAATGAGCACAGTGTTGAAATGGCCCACAAGAGTACCAGATCCTGTGGTGGGCTCAGGCTCTGTTATCATAGTAGGCCCCAAAAGTCCAGAGGAAAAATTTCAAGTCATTTGACACTGCCTTTGGTGACAATAAATTCAAAACCTAGTAGACTTTATTTCTAATATGGGGTTTAGGCTCCGAGAATATATTTCTCTCATGGGTCCAAGGAACCCCCATCTAACCATGAGGGTAAATAATCCCTTTAATGTCAAATTCTGTACTACAAAGCGTACAGTAGCGTGACAAAATGTTTTCACATATGTATCAACCTCTGATCCTTTTCAGCAATGTCACTCCCCCTTATGGGTCAACTGAGCAAATCAGACTAAGACTAAATCAGATCTGCGGCAGAGATTTCCGGGAGGGTGTTCTGGCAGAGAACCTCCTGCTGGAGTTCTTCAGATTCAGCATTGTCTGATACTGTCATCTGCCCCCCAGAATTGACTATGGGTTCGAGCAGAAATCTGGCAGCTACCTGGAAAATATGCTGGAAATCAGCCAGACAGAATTTGTTGCACGCAAAGGTTTTTGTTCAGGTGATTCCTGGCATTCTATGCAGGAACAGCCTGCTGGAGAAAGCCACATGCTCCCATTTTTTCCCCATGTCTATAGAAATGTCCTATCCTTGTCCGCAAAATGGCAGGAATAGGACGTTCTATATTTTTTTGGGCCGATGGTGTGCTGTCAGCATTTTTTGATGGCCCCATTGACATGAAGTCTCATGTCAGATCAGATGCGGGAGAAAAAAAAAAAAAATGTAATTATATATATATATATATATATATATATATATATATATAACGCTCATGTGCATGGGGTCTAATAAATGTCCATGTGTTCAAATGAAACACATGAGAATATGGTCTCTGACCTGTTCACACCCATTATTTTACCATTTTTTGAATCTGTATTTAAAGAGCATCAATATCGGATCGGTGTAGGTCCGACTCCCGGTACTCCCGTTGATCACCTGTTTGAAGAGGCCACAGCATTCTGGTGAGAGCTGCAGCCTCTTCCTAGGTCAGTGACTTCACGGTCATTGGTTACATGGCCTATGTGAATGGGACTGTGCTGCAATACCATACCACTATAGAATGTACCACGCTGTGCCATCAGGAGCCTGCAGTCTCTTCAGACAGCACACCGGTGTGGTTGCTGGGAGTTGGACCCCCACCAATCAGCTATTGATGATCTATCCTGAGGATAGGCCATCAATATTGTACTTCAGGAAAACCCATTAAAAGATGTAAATTGTTTCATACCTGTTTTGTAGGATCCTGGCTGTATCACACTGACTTTCACTCCCCAGGGCATTAGCTCATGACGAAATGTGTCCATAACTCGACTCAGGGCAGCTTTGGAGGAGCCATACGCAGCCAAAAATGGAAATGAGTGTTCACCTATTGGACCAAGAGAATGGTTAGTATATTAATGTTACATAGTGGTGCAAACAGTTCGATCCAGCAAATCCAGCCAAAATTTCTGACATGTCATAAAATACAGAAAGTGACATTGGTGAAATGTATAAGTTCATCCAAAAAGTGATTTCAGTTACTGGGAATCTCTGACAGCACCTTAAAGAGCATCTGTCGCCTCTCCTGACATCTCTGTTGTAGTAATTACTTGCATTCTCCATATAATAATTATTTTTAAAATTGGAGTGTGTGATGTGAAATTTCTAAATTTTGCAACATTTCTTTGCACAAGTAGCCCCGAAATGTTGCAAAACCTTGTTCTGCAACTTTTTTAGCCAGAATTCTGGAGTGTGGGACTTCATATTCCTCCTAAGGTTCTTATCAAAGTCTACGTAGCTCATGCTAGAAGAACTGAAAAAGTGACTCACAGCATGAATGAACGGATAACGCCTTGGTTCCCACTCACAAGGTTTATACTATGTGAGGGTGCTTGCAGTGACTTCATGTGCATGGCATGGATTATAATTAATGGTGACTATCACTGGCAAGCACCTCTGACCTGTTCACAAGGATCTCTGGAAAAGGACACATATAGGCAAGTTATGGGTTCCAATCATACTGGCCCAATTTTTTCTTACCTGCTTGAAAACAAAAATGGTGGAGCTTAGCGGGAAGGGGGCTTCCCAAAAAAGGGGCCTAGGATGCACAGTTTAGTGCCAAAATTGCAACCCTAGCTTAAAATTCTGCAAGCCAACCAATAGTTGGTATTGAGGCAGGGTCGGATTGGCCATAGACCTTACAGGGAAATTTCCCGGTGGGCCGATGCCCAGGGGGGCGGTCAGTCGAAGTTTTTGGGGATTTATTTTGTGCAGCTGGCAGTATTTTGTGATAGACTGTGGTATTTGGCTATGTTGGGGTGGTAAAATGTGCCACAATATGGTATTGCTGGCCTTGCCTTCCATCAATTTGGACCCAACTACAAAATGGGGCCTCATTTCGTATTTTTTCCAGGGCCATTTTAAGTTCCCAGTCCGCCCCTGTATTGAGGTAGCCAACAGTTTCAAGCCATGCACCACCTTTATCGTTCAACGTTTGTGATAAATCTAGTGCAGGTCTAGACAGTCTGCGCAAGTTCACTCCATCTATAAGATTAGTAAATCTAACCAACTGAATGCACCAGTCTACATTCATAGTTGAAAGGTCTAGTATATCATATCAAATTCTTTTAACCATATGGAATGGTAAAGGGAAGTTCTATGTACTGTAACATCAGGTTTGCACCAATCATGCAAACACATTAGATGATTAGTCAGTGTTTTACTTGCCCCTATTTCAAAAACTAAGGGATCCTTGCCTGCTGTCTAAAGTTTCAGCCACCCAATACGCTATAGAAATCTCGATGCAGGATTTTTCTACTGATGGACTGATTTTGGCAGCTGCTATGAGCCAATGTCACAGACCCCACCATGTCTTCTATGACATGTCAAAAAGAAAACAAACAATCTTGGAATGAATGGCAAAGTTAAAGGGGTTTTCCGAGACAGTATCTGATCGTTGGAAGACTGACACCTAGGACCATCACCAATCAGCCGTGGCCTTCTCACAGCTTTGTCTAGGCCATGTGACGTCACGGTCATCGGTCACATGGCATCAGTGCAGCTCACCCTAATGGAAGTGAATGGGACTGAGCCTCTATACAACGTATAGCACTATGCCTGGTGAGCAGGGAGAAGGCCACCGCGCTACTGCGAACACCAGTGCCTTTTCACACAGCTGATCGGCGGGGGTCCCGGGTGTCGCACCTCCACCAATCAGATACTGATAACCTCTCCAGATGACAGTTCATAAGTATAAAAGTCTCAAAGACCCTAGTCCCTAGACTTGAGGTCCCCCTTTCCAAAGTTTACTGTAGTGGTGTAGGCAATAGCGGTGTAATGTAGATTTTTTTTTTTGCCTTTATAAAAAGAATTGGGTACGTCTGAGTGAAATCCATGACAAATTATTCCATATCACCAGTGTGGATCAGGCCTTACATTACAACTGGCTGGTCAATACTGCAGGTCACGAAAGGGGAGGAGGACATATTTACCGGCAGGGCTGCTAATAGTCACAATCCGTCCTTTGGAGGAACGTATCATTGGTAATAGAGTTTTGGTCATTTCAAGCGTTCCGAAAAAATTGACTTCCATGCAGCCTCTGTAGGTGGACATGAGTGACAGCTCGGCATCTCCAAAGTGAGCACAGTACCCGGCATTATTCACCAGCGCCCACAGCCCTAAACAGCAAGAAGAAGAGAGAAAACAAACCTTAAAATGGAAGAAACCACAAAGGTTAGAAGGATTAAGAGCTAACAGGCCGTAGTGTTTTTCCTTTTGCACCTGCCGGATAGAACTAGAATTTGAAAACCTTCTGACGTCGTGCCATACGAAGTCATTAAAAAAAAAAAAAAAAAAAAAAAAAAACCATATTAAGTTATAGTACAAGGAGTGATTAATGAATCATTCTCCCAGGGAAGAAATGTTGAAAAACAAGTTAGCCGTCCTGTCCTCAGTCTACCTCCTCTAAAAATGTGCTTCTAACCCAGAACCGGGCACTGCAGCAATGTTTATATGATAATATTTTTAGAACGTTACAAGCCTTTTTTCCATTATGCATATACAATAGGAAAATAAAGATCACAAGAAAACTATAATAATAATAATAATAATAATAATAATAATAATTTATATAGTGCCACCATATTCCGAAGCTCTTTACAATTCAGTGCATGTACAAATCAAAGTAGACATCACAGGATTACAGGCTAATATACAAATGACCAGGAGTGAAGGCTCTGCTCTCAAGAGCTTACAACATTACATGCCCCCTTAAAGGGACTCTCCTGTCAGAAAGGGGTCATTTTTTAAACTCAATATTCATAGAAAAAATTTTTAAAGAATTTTTGCCCTTTTTACGTTTTCACTTTGTGAGTATGCTATTAAAAACTAAAGACGTTGTGCCAAGTTTTCAAGTTATCTCCTATCCACAGGGGATAACTAACTAATTGATAGGGGTTCCAACCACTGCAACCCCCATCATTCCCAAGAATGGGGTCCTGTTCCCCTGCCCTGATGGAGCGGCAGGCTGTACATGTGCCCTGCACTCTATTCATTCTCTATGGGAGTGCTGAAGATAGCGGAGTAGTGTTTCTGGGGGCCTAAATGATTAAGGGCCAGTTGACACTGAATATTTATTCGGATTTTGATGTGTTATTACAAGTCAGAATCAGTGCCAAAAATGACTCCAAACAGCCTCCCATTCATTTCAACTGGAAGCAGCATTGGACTTTTTTCCAGCGACATGCCTATCTTGATGAATCTCCCTTTGAAGTAAGGGCCCAAAAACCGCAGCATACTCATTAAGATGTTTCTTTTGGGCGGATCCCTGACAAAAAAATATTAGCGGAGAAAAGTTTTGAAATGAAGTGGACATCCATTGGTTAAAAAAAAAAAAAAAAAAAAAAAAAAGGAGGAGTCAGTCATCAACTGCACTAAAAACATCTAGCTAAAATCTGCCATGTGAATGGTCCCCAAGAATGAGCCCTCAGGGTGTGTAATTTTCAGGGATATAACAACAATCTAATTTTTATGGATACCTCCAGATTGTGAGAGAAAACGAGGATCGAGCACTTTGGACCTTTTTTTATCTTGTTAGAAACAACTTGTCAGACGTGTCTATTGCGTCTCGTCTATCTCAGGCTATTGAACGAAACATACATACTTTGTAATGGAAGGACAAGAGAGAAAGTTGCCCAGTTAAGGCCTATCTTTTATGTGCTTTTTCAAAAAAAATGCAGTACAGTTCTGGGCTTACTTAGCACAACAACCATTTTGAAACTGGTCTACATGGCCAAAATTGTCCCATGCATAGCCCCATATGTAGGCACTTATTCATAGATACTTACCAACTTCGGCAGTTTTATCCCTTATGATTTGATGTGCTCTCTTTATGTCTTCAGGTTTGGTCAGGTCCATTTGAATAATGGTTAACCTATCTGAGCATCTCTTTTGGAGATCCTGAGCACCTGGGCTTTGAAGATCCAACACACTTGCGATCACTCTGAAGCCCATTTGATCCATTTTATGGGCAGCAGCTTTTCCAAAGCCCGAATCACATCCTGGAAAGAAAAGATAATTTGCATAATTAGTGGAAAAAAGGTCTTCAAAATTCTTCAGTTATCCTGGAGCCTAGTAATAGCCTTTATCACAAATCTAGACTTCATCTCAAGAATAAGTTGGCACTAAGCTGAGGATTGAGAAGTGTGACTTGGCCAGAAGAAACGAGCCTTATTTTCTAGCTCTGTTTCTCGTTTGTGACATAGTTGGCCACTTTTACATAGCAGTAGCATGCATAATATTAAACCCTATGGTGATATGTTTGCTTCTTTAGAAGTGAGGGTGGTCCAAGGTCATGTAATCATAATACGGACACTTTCAATGCACCCACATTACACCCATTAGATATCAGCATTAATGATATCAAATAGCCCAGTGAAGAAGTCATTTACATCTCTATTAATATCTTTTTTGGAGTCGGAGGGCATCATCGTGGGGCTTCTGATGTTCTTCTGAGACAATGGCACGACAAGGCAAAAGGTGTGGTCTGAAATATAAGCTTGTCAGGGCATGGTTCACATGGATTGAGTTTAACCATGTGCCAGTTCTCCCATTTGGAAGTTATGCTATGCCAGTTTTAATCCAACCTACAAACCATGCAAATAAAAAGACTTAAGAAGATGCATACTTGAAGATTAGCAGGATACCTGCACATCACATTTAGTCTGTTAAAACCCAATGTCAAATATGAACAGACAGTAACGCATTTTACTTGAACAAATACTTTCAATGTGTAGACTTCAAGGTCTTATAATACATTCACAAAACAAATCCTGATGGAATCAAGTAACCCCCATAAAAACACATTTTATTTACTTTCTCAGAGAAGAAATTGCAACAACCCCCTGGGGCGAATAGTTGTGACTTAATGTTTGCTCATTGTTTTCTTAGTCCGAGCAACTATACTTGGTTTGATGATTGTAACTTTCCTCAAAGGTATTCTGGTTACTATAGTTATCTATAACTAGAAGAACTATTAGATCGGTAGGGATCTGACTGCTGGGACCCACAACGATTATGAGAATGGGGGCCCCATAGTTTGAAATAAATAGAGCCACTGGTCGATCATGCACCATACTGCTGCATTCGTTATCTATGGGTCTGCCAAAGATAGAGTACAGTGCTCGATTATTCCGGCAGTCCCATAGAGAATGAATAGATTGGCAGTGCGCATGCTCAGCCAGCAGTTCCATTAATTTTGGGGTACAGGGGACCGAATTCTCACAATTGGTGGGGGTCCCAGCTGTTGGACCTTCACCAATCTAATAGTTATCCCCTACCCTGTGGATAATTTACTATAACCAGAATACCCCTTTAAGTAAGAAAGGGAATTTAACAGCTATCAAGACCTTTGGGGGAAATCTTTTTTATTATTGTGTTTTACTCATTTTGGGTTTCTTCAGCTGGTCTTTATTAAACATTTTCAACAGTCTTCCATAGCTTTTACATTATGTGTATTTGTAGACGGGCAGGCTCTCTGCTTTACACTGAATCCATCAGAGAACTTCTCTGCCGGCTGGATATGTAGCCCTTATTTCTGAACTCCTGATAGCTCACAAAAACCTGTTATTGTTAAATTCTTATCAAACTGATAAAATATGACTTAAATGAGTATTCATGGGCTGTCAGGAGTTCAGACATAAGACATCAGATAGTACAGGGATCAGAAACCTTCGGCACTCCAGCTGCTGTGAAACTACCTCCCAGCATGCAAACATGTTTGGCTGTTCTTTTAACGCCCATAGAAGTGAATGAAGCATTTTGAGAGTTGTAGTTTCTGAAAGGCTGATTCCTGATATAGTACATGACAATCTCTCTCTAACAAAGCTAGAACCAGCCCTGTACCTCACATGGACCCGGAGATCTCCACATTCATTGCTCAAGCTGACAGCTCAAGTGGAGTGTCTTTTCTGCTGCAGCTAAGGGGGCGTGTCTCAGTTCTGCCTATCATAGCTCAGGAGGCAGTTGTAAGATGAAACTGAGCATGTGCGGCCATCTCAGTGAGCAGGGCAAAGAAATAAGTAAAAAAAAAGCAAAAACAATCAGCAGCCATACAGATAAATTGAATTGAATAATTCAGTGGCTATATAAAAAGAAAATTCAGTTCAGTTCATTTTTCTTGGGACAATCCCTTTAAATGTCAGTTTTACCCATCATTCTGAATGAAGACATTTTTTACAAAATGTCTCTTAATTGGATTATTGTATTTCTTGTTTTTCGAGGTTATCACTTCCATTTTTATTCCAGATTGTTTTCATTTTCACATTGTTCACCAAACAGCCAGAGGACTAATGGTTTCTAATATAATAAGTTTGACATAACACTTAAACTACACTGCGAATAAGTTACCAGGGGGCTAGAACACACAGTACAGGTAGCAGATTAGGACACAAGATGTGCGTCACAAATCTGTCACCATGCCGTAAATGTACAGTTAACATGTTACTGTAACCCATATGAAAATGAAATAACTTGAGCAAAAACTACATATTACTGGAAAAATTTCATTTAGCAACTTTGCCTGCCCAATTCTAATACATTCTAGGAAACACTTATGGGGTAAAAATGCCCACTAGTCCCCTAATGAACTCCTCAATGGATTCAGTTTCCATCCAAAATTGGGTCTTTTTGGCCTCTACAAACCCGAAATGGTGCCTGAAAAAAAAAAAATCCTAAAAAAAAAATAAAAATAAAAAAAATAATAATATGGAGGCCCATAAATCCATAAGGTTCTCCTTCATTTATTAGGGTCACATATGAGACGTTTGCATTAAATGCAGAATCAGGGTAATAACTAGCGTTTTACTTCTCTTATAATATGAATAAAAATATGCAAAAATAAATTTCACTTCCATTTTGTGTTAATTCTTGTGAAACATCTAAGGGCTTAACAAACTGTCTATATGTTGTTTGCAATACTTTGAGTTTGTTTTTTTTTTTTTAAATGGAAAGATTTATGGGGAATTTCTAATATATAGACTCCTCAAAGCCATTTTAGACTGAATTGGCCACTTAAAAATAGATTTTGGAAATTCTCAAAATTGCTGAAAAATTGGTGCTTTAAAGTTCCTAACTCACCCTAAAAATAGAGCTGCTTATATATTATCTTACCAAGGTTTAGTAAGACAGGATGGGGTTTAAACATCTACTCTAAAAGATTTGCATAAATTCTTCACTGTATTTTTTTTTTAGATCTCTGACTTCTATCAATGAATATAATCAGATAATTGGATACCTTTGCATTGTAAAGTTATTCAAAATTGTTAAAATAAAAATACTTTACCAGGATGCATTTTGCCTGAGGTATCTAAAAAAGTACATCTTCATTGATATGGAGAGAATTATGGTATTTTACACTGGCATTTTTCCATTATACTTGAAGGAAATTGGGTTCATTCTAACAGATGACACTTTGGCCAAGAGTTCCCTTTAACCTTAACACAAGGTGATGTCTTCCATTAACATATTTAGCAGTAATAAAACTAAACTTTATAACTTCAACTTTATGGAAAAATGGGGAATGAACTTCTTGTATCGTGGTAATTTCCCCTAGAGCATCACGCGACTGTAATTTCACCAGTTGATGAACAACCTTCTCCAGTAACTTCGATAATAAATCTGCTGCCGTAAGCAAGGCTTGCATGGCTAGTTATGAAGTTGGGAATCAATATTTGGTTGCCAGTTACAGCTCCATAAGCAAAACACCAATATGTACTGAATCACGTCACTAAAGTGGCCCTGTTTTGTAGTTTGGTCCAAATTGATGGAAGGCAGGGTCAGCAATACCATATTGTGGAACATTATATCAACCCAACAGAGCCAAATACCACAGTCCATCACAAAATACATCTTCAAAAACTTTCACTAGCTGGCCCCCTGGGCATCGGTCCACCGGGGAATTTCCCTGCAAGGTCTATGGCCAACCCGCTCCGCTACAACCAGAAGAAAAGAGATGCTGGCATCACTGAAGAGGAGAGGGTATACTGTGATGTATGCGGTGCAGGCGCAGTAAGAAAGTTCGCAGCCGACGAGCTTCCTTTCTTTACTACACCTGAGCTGCATACTAAACGGCTGAAGATTTCACCCCAACTCAGGGCCAGGCAGGATGATGTGAACACTGTCTGGACCTGTCAATCAAGTCTAACAGGGTCGTGGCCAGAGGTGGGAAAATGGAGTCTCTAGGAGCAAAGGCCCCCCCCCCCCCCGAGGCTCATTTGCATATTCTAAAAGTTATTTTTGTTAGTTTGTATATTTGGTTTCTGCTGACAGAAGCCCTTTAACACTGGCATTTAAACTTCAAGGAAATCGGGTCAAGTCTAACAGATGACACTTTGGCCAAGAGTTCCCTTTAACCTTAACACAAGGTGATGTCTTCCATTAACACATTTAGCACTAATAAAACTAGACTTTATAACTCCAACTTCATGGAAAAAAGGGGAATGAACTTCTTGTATTATGGTAATTTTCTCTAGCAAGTCACGTTACTGTAATTTCTCCAGTTGATGAACAACCTTCTCCGGTAACTTAGATAATAAATTTGCTGCCATAAGCAAGGCTTGCATGGCTAGTTTTGAAGTTGGGAATCAATATTTGGTTGTTTGAGCTACGAAAGCAAGATACCAATATGTGCTGAATCACGTCACCATGCTGCTAAAACCAATAAGTCTTTATAGGACACCTCTCATTCACATTCCCATTAGGAATCCACCTACTGTAGCTGGTGTTACAGGCTGAATACAGGGTCAGACTGGCCCACCAAAGGATCCTCCGATATGCCTAAGCTCTGACCATAATGGACCTCTAATAAAACAGGGCCTATAAGGTCCTATATATACTCCCTCAATCATTTCCTCTGGTGGGCCCAAGGGATTTCAGTCCAACATTGGCTGGATATAACATAAATCCGTCAGAGCACGACAGCTTGTGTTTCTGACAGCTCTCTCTGCTCTCCCCCTCCCTTCTCTCATTGTTAGAGAGAGCAACAGGGAGGAGGAGGTTGTACATGACAGATCAGAATATGGAGCGGGGAGAAAGCATCTGAAGAGGACAGCTAATACCTATGAGTACTCACATAAATAACTATAAATACAGTAATATGTTGATGGCGAGCTATAGCAGACCAGATCGTTGAGTAAAGCAGTATCCTTGTATGGAATGGAAAGTATTTCTACCTCCAAGTCGACACACACGTTTTATTGTTAGAGTCCTCCAGAGTCTTCTGTTTATTAAGTTTTCTCTCTTAATATTATAAAAATGAGTTTGTCTGTTCTCTATGCGCGACCAAACTACTGGACTGATTTTCACCAAATTCGGCACACAGGTACATCAGGTGTCCGGGAAGGTTTTAGACCAGGTCTCAGCTCTGTAGGACATACTGTTCCCGAGATATTCCCAAAATATGACCTGCATTTGCCAGTATTAGCCTGGGAGCTTTGCTTTCAAACCTCAACTGCCATTCTCTGCACAGACACACACAGGGAGGGCAGGTTTCCATAACAACACAGCCAGGTAATTAGCAGCCAGCTGAGGAGCTCAGGTAACAACACAGCCATTTCTATTCACTGCCTTAAAGGGGCAGAGCATTGTGGATGACACTGTTAATGAGGTTTTCAAGTTACCATAAATATAACTTATGTTTAACTAATTTTAGACTAAGACCATTCAGTAGTAATAAAGGATGTTTTCTTCCACTGTTACCAATTGCGTGTCCTCAAATTACCATGGCATCGACCTGTAATTTAGACCACCCTCAAAAGAAGTACTTAAAACCCCCACCCCAGGTCTCTCTAAGCCACGCCCCTGACTCTGTCAGGCCATGCCCCCTCCCACTCCTCAGACAATGGGGATTGAAAAAAATGAAGGTAAAAATAAACTTCTGTCAGCTGTAGGGGTGGAAGGGTAAATTTTTCTCTGCAACTACACACAGAAACATTAGATGAAATAGACTAATATTAGACTATGACCGTTCAGTAGTAATAAAAGATGTTTTCTTCCACTGCTACCCATTGCGTGTCCTCATAAATTACCATGACATCGACCTGTAATTCAGGCCACCCTCAAAAGAAGGACTTAAAACCCCCACCCCAGGTCTCGCTAAGTCACGCCCCCTCACACTCCGCAGCCAACAAGGATTGAAAAATTGAAGGTAAAAATCAACTTCTGTCAGCTGCATTGACTTTCTGTCTGCAACGACACAAAACATTAAATGAAATAGATGAAATATACCCAGGCGAAGCCAGGTCCTTCTGCTAGTAGCTTATATTTATTAACTGTGATCTAGTGCTGTTTGGCACTCCTGGGACAAACAGGGGATATTTTGCTCAGTTCTCTTTAAAGCTTGGGCATTGACATTATTTTGCCATCAGATCCCATGACTGACAGACCATCCCTCAATGTCTGCTTCAAGGACAAACAGGAATTAGACCATTGGATACCATCCAATTCATTGTTTCCCTGAGATTGACAGTGCCCAGTGTTTCTGGTTTCCATTTTACCTCATTCAGCATAGAGTATGTATACCTGTTCAGCTGACCCAAAAATTATTTTTAATATCTGCTCACTTTAGCCTCAGGAGTTAATAATAAAAATCATAAATTTCAGCAATCCTCCATGTCAACTAGTGGCAGATAAGAGATGTCATAAAACATGCAGGCTGTTTTATATTGACTAGGTCAAGAATAGTAACTATGGAAAGTGTAGCATCCTTGTGCAGTTTATTAAAGCGATGCTCCTAAATCTCACCTGTGATCACATTACATTAGGCTACTGCAAAATGATTTGATACAATATAAATAGAGCTAATTTCTTCTATTAATGCCATTTAAGAAGCGTGAACCTGGCCTCACCCCTCGTAATGTACTTGCTGAACCCACCCATGACGTCCTTACCTTCCCTTAATCTCGTTGTATGTCACCTAATGTTTTATCAGTGATTCATGTTATCTGTCTCTTTGCTGTTGACATCTGCTGTCTACAAAACTATGTTCCTTTTTACTATGTTACAATGACAGTGTTAGCATTATGCATGACTGTATAGAGAAAGTACTTTCCCTAATATATCTTACACACCCTTCTGTCCTTAGTTTTGAAGAAGGTGGCAATAAAAGAACCTGTTAATTGACTTTCTCTGTGTGTGTGCACCAGCATATGATAGGGAAATGAAATGTTGTGCCCGACTCAAATAAGGATCCCTGGATCATTATTCCTTCTCCAGGAATCTAGTACATATGTACATGTGTTTTTGTAATATAGTTTATTAGAAAATTGCTAAAATTCCATCTTCAGTGTCTATTGAATGCTGAAGATGACTATTTGTATGATGCAGAGGCAGGCATCTCAGCCTGCCTCTTCTCTCCCTGTTCCAACTGCTACCTCCCTACCCTAGCTCTGCCTTCCTACATGTGAAATATGTTAGGAAAAAAACTATGGGGGACATTTATCAACCCCTCTGTGCCAGAAAGAGGCACCAATAAGTCACATGGTCCTTTACATATATTATAAGGTATACCAGATTATAGCAGAGATCTTTACCAGCTTCCTTGTTGGTCTAGATATCTGCTTTGTCGCATGGACCTACAAAGGCATGTCCTTCTTAATAATTGCAGTGTATCTAAAGTTCCCTTATGATTCTCCAAGTGTCCCTGGACATTCAATCTGCTGCCATCCCTGATCACTGGCAGCAGCACTCTCCAATCTTCCAAATGTGTCCTTGTTAGCAATGGAAAGATAGAGAGAAGCACTGCTGACAGTAACCAGCACTGACAGTAAGTATACAGGAACTCAGTCCACGTACGATCAGCAGTGATCACTGGCAGCAGTGCTTCCCTCTATCTTCCCAGCTTTAGAAAGCTAGAGAGGAGCAGGGCTGAAGAAATGAACACTGATCGCAGGTATACCTGAAGGCAGACCACTGGCAGCAGCACTTCTCTCTATCTTTCCAGTGCTAACCAGGTACATGCTTGGAAGACATAGGTGAGCAATGCTGCCAGTGAACAGTGCTAACAGCAGATCAGCACTAGTATAGACACTTGGATAACCTTAGATTTTTGGTATCATAATACATACTTAGGGAGGCAGGGCTGGGATAGGGAGAGGAGAGGCAGGCTTAGAAGCCGGTTTCTGCATCTTACAGATAGATGCTGAAGGTGGCATTTCCATAGCACTGTTTGTTTACAACGTTGCTAAGGAAACACTGTACATTCAGTTAACATACTTAATGAAAAAACTGTTATATTTACTGTCTCTTCATCAAAAAAGTCCACTGTATCCAGTGTTGGACTGGGGTGCCTAGAGCCGACCAGTAAAATTTATTTTGGGGGCCCACCGTACGGATACATTCAAATATTACCTGCTCACACAACATCAAGATGCTACCAGATGATTGAATATGGGGTCCCTGCAGCAACTTTGAGAAGGTAGGTCCTGGGGAAGAAGGACACTGGTAGCTTTCCTCCATACCTTGAGGTCATCTCAGCTCTGATCGTGTCTATAATAATACACTGGGGAGTTTATTTAATAATCTATCAGGTTTCTTATATGAACATAGGCTGGTGGAGGTGCTGTACACTGAATATATGTATGTAGTGCAGGGAGTCTACTGTGTTATGTGCCACTTATGTTATGTGCCACTTGTGTAGACCAAAGGATAAATCCCTCCGTCTAGTAGCCTCTGACCAACCCAACAATAAAACACCATCATAATAGTTTTTTTCAAAACATTTTGCTGCGTGGCCCACCTACGCTCAGGGGGCCCACCTGTACCCCTGTGGGCTAGTCCGAGCCTGACCGTATCCATGATGGGAGCGCTCCCTATGTCCCCCCCCCCCCCCATCTCCTCCTGCCTAACTGCTATTAACCAAATGAAACAATGTTTGTTGAGCCATTTGGGCTAATAGGAGAGCAAATCTTTCTCCATAATATGCTAACATAGAAGACCCCTGTCATATGATAGATCTGCTGTAAGAATACTACTGAATTTAACTTTATTTGCACTTATTGTGTAAAACCTTTTTGGATTACTAACAGTTTCTTAGTAAAGATCATGACTTTTGGCTTCACTATAACAAAGAAATCGTGCTGAGCAATCAGTTCATTTACCAGTTCATGAAAAAAAAAAAAAAAAAAAAAATGAACTCATTTAGAACTTTATCATAGAATTCTATTTTTATTCACATTTTATAAAGCGTCCCAACTTTTTTTGAAATTGGGGTTGTAGTTCCATATTGGTAATATCAGTAAGAGTATGCCAAAAAATATGCATACATTTGAATACAATTCTGTTATTGTTTCCTCTGTCTGACATTTTATATACTGAGTGATCTTATTTTATGAAGTAAGGACACAAGTCAAATTTCATCTGATAAGCTGAAGCCCCAGATCAGCAACTGCCTGCTCATTAGCTGAAGACTCCATAGGAGGTGAAGGTTGGCAGAACGCTCTGTACCACAGGTGATAATGCCGAAACAATTGCAGTACAGTGCGTTCTCTTGACATGATAATTATAAATGGGACATCCCTCCCTTCCTGATGAAATCAGAAGTAGTATGGACTCCACCTCAAGAACTAAGGCGATATCATAATAGGTGCACACCTACACAAGGTTACTGAGTGTATGTGTATATATATATTTTTATTATATATTATAAATATATATTGTTTAATTTTAGATGCTGGAGCTGCACCCCAATACATTCTTGACATTGTATTATAACTAAAGAAGATACAGAAGAAGTAATTCCAGTATAGCACCTGTACGGTATATCATGGTGGTTTAGTGTGTGTCATGTCAAGTCATTTGGTCACACTGCTGTAGCAGTGTCATGTATGCAATTCTTTGACATGCTTTTTATTTTAACTTTATTTTTTTTTACTTTTTCTCTATCTGTCCACCTTAGTTCAAAATAGGAAGGAGATTTAATTATCATTGGTTAATTATAATCAAAGAACCTACAAATGTGAAGAATGCAAAGTGTCATTTCAAAAGCGTCGGCTTATAGTGCTGTTGGCGAATGCCGTTTTACGGTGTAAATATTTTTTGTGTTGGTGATGTGGTTGAAAACCATAAGCAGGGGTGCACCAAGCCTTTCTGCTGCATGAGGAGAACACTGAAACGGCATCCCCCCAATGCCAATTACTTAAAGGGAACCTGTCATCACCTTTACGCTCCCCATACCAACAGCAGAATAAAGTAGAGACAGGTGAGTTGATTTCAGCGGTCTGTCATTTATAAGTTAAAAGTAAGTGGTTGCCGAGAACCAACATCACAAACATTGTAGATTAGGCCTGGAAAAGAGTCAAATCTTCATGAGAAGAGTCATGGTTATTCATGAATTCCTGCTTTCCCTGCCCACCTGATGATGACTGACAGGCTTCTACCTAGTTTTCTCCCTTTCTCTCTAGGAGAGAACTGACAATCAGCAGATGGGTGGGGAGAGCAGGAGATTAGGAATAACCATGACTCTTCTCAGGTAGATATGACTCTTTTCAAGGCCTGGGATGCAATGTTTGTGATGTTGGTTCTCAGCAACCACTCACTTTTAGCTCAAGAGAGACACACCACTGAAATCAGCATTTCTGTCACTATTTTATACTGCCCTCAGTACAGTTAGCATAAAGTTGATGACCGGTTCCCTTTAACGTAACCCCTTTGCCACATTGAACGCACTCATTGCCCATGGCCCTTCCTGCTGCCCCCCTCTTGCCCCTTCCTGGTGCTGCCTGAGGTGATCGCCTCACCTGGCCTCATTGGTGGTGCACCCCTGACCATCAGACTGCTATCTGTAGCAGGGCGCAGTGGAGCCCATAAAGGGCACATATGCTGTTACCCTGTGGAAATGGTAAGGATGACGATCCAGCATTGTACGATCTGTGGAAAACTAATAATTCATCACTTCTCATGCAGAGAAAATTCCTCAAATTCAAGCGACTATCTGAAAATCCAAAGGATAAATCCCTCCGTCTAGTAGCCTCTGACCAACCCAACAATAAAACACCATCATAATAGTTTTTTTCAAAACATTTTGCTGCGTCTGAAAACGCTGGTACTAGTAAAGTATAAAAATACATATCCCATACGTGAAAGGTGTAACGGGAAAATAAATCAAAATGGCCATCATCGCTTCACCTCCCCCCAAAAAACTTAAAAAAAAGTGATCAAAAAGTCATACGCATCCCAAAATGGTATTGATAAAAACTACAGATCACCCCAAAAAAAAAAAAAAAAAAAAAAAAAAAAAAAAAAAAAAAAAAAGGGGACAGCTCTGTAGACATAACACAAGTATAAAAAAGCTACAGGTGTCAGAATATGGTGATGAAAAGAAAAAAAAAAAAAAAAAAAAAACATTTCTAAAGATTTTTTCCCCAGTATTACCCAGAGAATGAAGGTAACAGGTCAGTTTTACCCCATAGGGAGTGCTGTTTAGAAACAAAACCCATAAGGTCCCTTGCAGAGGAGCGGGAGACACACACATCTCCTGCAACGCATCTGCAGGGCTGGCCTCCTGGCACTGACGGGGATCGCATAGCATCATATGGATTTATGATGCTACTCAGGGGCGTAGCTACAGGGGGTGCAGAGGTAGCAGTCCCTACTGGGCCCAGGAGCCTAAAGGGGCCCAAAGACCCTTCTGCTGCATAAGAACACACACACAAAGCACTGAGGGTCTGCAAGGGGCCTAAAACTGTTTTTTCCCCCCATGTTTACCAATCTGGATTTTTTTCCAGTTCCCCACTACATTGTATGCAGTTGTAAATGATGCCATTAAAAAGTACAACTTGTCCTACACAAAAATAAGCCCTCTCACGGCTATGTGAATGGAAAAATAAAAAAAAGTTATGGCTCTTGGAAGGCAAGAAGTGAACAATGAAAATTCAAAATGGAAAATCGCAGGGTCCTAAAAGGGTTCATAATTAATAATAAAATACCTTTAAGAACATTATTTTCTATAAATAATAACAATAATGATGATAATTATTATTTAATAAAGTGTAACATTAGTTTTAACCCCTTCACTGCCCCAGGCCATCAGGGATATGATCATTTAACCTTTCGCTGAGTTTCTGAATCCCATGGCATGTCTTCCTTTAAAAAAAATATCAATGCCCTTTTCCTAGGGTAGACTATCAATGTTAGATCCGTGGTGTCCTAAGTGTTGGTACCCCTGCTGATTAGCAGCCTCTTTAATTTCTACATCAGGTTGCAGGGGTTGATAAGCAATCAGAACGCCATACTTTTCATAGCTGCTGTTGTGAGGATTGCCACACCTCTAATTCCTGCTGGAAGTTATGAATGAAATTGGCAGCAGTCTGCAATAAAGGTGTGTCATGACATCATCCAATCATTGCTGTCAGTATCCGACTCTGCAGGAACACACCCCCAGCTATGCTGGCAATTCATTCATAAACGTCTAGAAGGAATAACAGAGGAATGGCACAACACAGAGTCATATGAATAGCTTGCTGTTACATAGGGAATGCAAGTAGTTACTAAAACAGACATGTCAGGAAAAGTGACAGTCCTTCTTTCACTATGTCTTACGCTACCTGCAGGGTCTGCTGCCATTGGTAAGAAATGTGAAGGCCTTTGGCATTGCTGTAACAGAAGTAAATTCTTGGAATCTGTGCACAGCAGCAATTATATTCTCACAGCAAGTTCCTAGACAGAATACCCTTTGGAGAGGAGCCAAAAACGATCAGCAAACACAGCAGGTTGGCGGCGAGCCATCATACCATTCCCGACTGAATCAGCGGATACACTCTGCGCTTTCAGACATTTCTTCAAACTTGTTTTGGCACTTTATCTAAAATTATCCCATACTGTCACATTGCACTGACATCGGGAGATCTCTGTACAGTAAAACAGAAGACGACAGACAACAGCGTAGACAGGGATATTAGTACTGACGGTGATCAGCCCTTTAGTCATTAGATACAGCATGATGGAATATAATATATTATCAATACGAAACATATTCATATGGATCTGAAAACTTTTGTAATTGCATGTAGAGATGAGCGAATTGAATCCAATGAAGTGGAATTTGATCCGAATTTCAGGATAAATTCAATTTGCTGCAAAGCCAAATTTCCTCGCGCTTCGTGGTAGTGAATCGATTTAGCCTGAAATAGTGTTAAAAAAAAACAAAAAAAAAAAAACCTTATCTTCTCCATTTGCTCGCGACGGGTCAGCCGCCACTATCTAGATTGAAGATCTCAGCCAAAATCCTGTGCGTGGTGACATATGACGTCATCATCTTGTGCCGCGCGGGATCTCGAAGATCTTCAAGCAAGGTGGTGGTGGCCGGCCCGTCGCAAGCAAATGGAGGCGGTAAGTACGATTTCATTTCTTTCAATTTTAAACTGTATTATTATGTACAGTATGTATGAACACGGCATCTGAGGGGTACAATGATGGGAAGCGGCGCTATCGCAGCTCCATGTCATTGCACCCGCTACTTACAAAAAAATGCACTCTGTGACAAAGTAATTTGTCACAAAGCAAATTTTTTTGTAAAATTCGGCGAATCAGCCGATTCAAATTTTCCAAAAGTTCACTCATCTCTAATTCCCTGTAATTAAATATTTACTATAGCCACTGAGCTATTAATAAAATGTATCTGTACAGCGCCACCTGCTGCTTGTTCTTTACCTTAATTCTTGTCCACCTCACAGAGGTGGTCGCACGCGCTCAGCTTAAATCTTCAACTGCCACCAGCCATATTTTCCATTAGAAGCTGTGTCAGTTACAGGGAAAGAGCAGCAGCAGAAAGACACGCACCCTGAGAAAGGACACACACCCTGAGCTGCCTGCCTGAAGAGAATCTAGTACAGCAATTGGAGCATTGAATGTTGAGATCTCTGGATCCATGTGAGGAACAGGGCTGGTTCTAGCTTTATTGAGACTGTTGTGTACTATGGGATGTCCGATATTCTTTTTTACATCAATCATGGCATAACTCATTTATACAGCCAACAGACATGCAGCAATTAAAATGGTGCTGACAGAGAGCAATTACTGGAATAGTGATGAGCTCTCTTAATGATGATTGCCACATATAAAACAATTACATAAAAATGTATTAATTAACACCAACGCTTGCAGGTTAGTGAAATCATTTCAATACTCAGTGGAGCAAAAAAAAAAAAAAAAAAAAAAAAGCAATACTTGATTTTGGGGTATTTTCTAAAGCTTGGAATACAGGACACAAATCATTTCATGAGAATGGTCGATGAGTTCTTATTGTTTCCATCAGGAAGGAGCTGACAGCATCATAAATGATTACGATGCTGTGAGTTCTGGTCAGAGGAGCAGTGTTCGGTCAGAGAAATGCAGCACATGGAGCATGTTTCATGGACTGAACACGTGCATGTTAAATCAGCCATAAGTATCTAGTGTAAGGGTGCATTCACACGGCCGCGTGCGTTCCACATTTTGCAGATCGGAACATCCTTCCCTATGGTAGAAATGACTATTTTTGTCCAAAAATTGGACAAGAACAGGATATGTTCTATCTTTTTTTGCAGGGCCATGGAACGGAAATGCGGATGCAGACAGCTCACAGGGTGCTGTCTGCATCTTATGTGGCCCTATTGCAATGAATGGGTCCGCATCCGATCCAAAAAATTGCGGAACAGATGTGAAAAGAAAAATATAGCATTGTGGAAGGGCTCTTTAGGATTATCTTTAGACAGATTATTGGGCTAATTTCTGGGAATGAACATTCTTACGTATGCTGGTTCTTGATAATTGCCCTGTGTAAAGATGCCACCCATTACCTGATGAATGCACAAATGCGTGTTCATCAGGTGAAAGCATCATTGATTTGTATACCCAAATCATAGTTCTGAGCAACAGGTATATTTCAGGCACAGATGGTGGTGCACGTACGCCCTGCTCACGCCAGTTCTTAAATTGTGGGTGTGGAGTGTTCTTAATAAATGTGCCCCTAAGAGCTCCCCATAGAGTACACATAAAGACAGCAAAGTCTGCTCCCTAACTCTCTCTCACTCAGAAACACTACATAGGACACATTATAGAGAAGTACTGAGCAGTAGTGATGTGAATAAAGCACTTGATAAGCTATAACACTTAGGCTTCATTCACACGTCCGTATTTTTCTTTTCTAGATTTTGGGTCCGTTTTTTGCGGATCCGTGTTTCCGCAAAAACCTTCCGCTTTTACCAATTGTACATCCGCATCAGCTCCGTTTTTCCACCAAAAAAAGGAAGGAGGAATATATGTTGGTAGGGTATTTCTTTCTAATTCCTGGAAACGGATCCGCAATTGCGGATGATATGCGGATGACATATTGATGCATTCCGCATATCATCCGCATTTTTTTGTGGACCCATTGACTATAATTGAACCACGGACCGCGTATGCGGACAAAAGTAGAACAAGCTCTAGCTTATTTGCGGATCCATATAACAGAACGGAACAACGGATGCGGACAGTATACGGAGCGCTGTCCGCATTTTTCAGGACCCATTGAAATGAATGGATCTGCATCCTATCTGCATGATTTGCGGATCGGATCAGGAAATAAAAACAGGACGTGTGAATGGACCCTTAGCATTAGCTACTGATTCATGTCTGTGCTGTCTGGTCTCTCTGTACTTCTTCCCTTTCCCTCGATCTCTCCAGAATTCTATGGGATGATATTATCTGATCCTTCAGTGAGCAGGCAGCCCATGCTGATCTTACAAGATGGATTTATCACAAATTTTAGTGAGAACATTAGCTTAGAAAAGAGGGGGGCAGCTGATAACTCTAGAACAAGGCACTTTTCTCTGATAAGATATCTTATATTATACTAATATAATATAAGATATATCTTAGATATAATATAAGATATATATAATATCACATAAGATATCTTTTATTGTGAAAAAGTATGGTGACCTTATAAAACCAAGTAAGAGTTTTTTCCATAGTATTGGTACATCCTCTTGACAAACGTACTATGTAAGTATCCTTATTTTACATCAGATAAAGAGGAAACTGAATCCAGGACTCAGGGCCAATGACTAATGATACATGACATTGACAACCTGTCCCTGTCCTTAATAAAGACGCACTTCCTCTACAGTCTGTTCTAGTGTCCTATGACAACAGAACTGACATATTAACTGGGTCAGTAGAAAGCTTTCAATCCCTCTAATGCAGAAATGTACTGTTAGGATTTAGGGTAATATTAGGTAACACCTTATGATGTGATGATGGACCTGGGTAATGAAGGGTTTAGCAGCTGGTCTGGATCCAGGGGTGCACCACCAATGAGGCCAAATAGGTGAGGTGATCGCCTCAGGCAGTACCAGGTAGGGGCAAGAGAGGGGCCATGGGCAATGCGCACTTTCATTGTGGCAAAGGGATTAGGTTAAGAAATTGTCATGGGGGGGGGGGGGGTGCCGTTTCAGTTGTTGCCTCAGGCAGCAGAAAGGCTAGGTGCACCCCTGCCTGGATCTACTATTCTACTGCTCACATGCAATTACTATAGATCTCAGAACTACAAACTTGTGTTCCTGCAGCACCTCACACTGTGGTTGAGGGCCCAGTAGCAAGTAGACCATACTGGCTGTGTCCCAACTAGATCAATAACCTCTGCCCGGAATTTGATATGCACACCTAGGCTATAAATACTGCTGTTACTATTGGGTGTGTCAAGCATTACAGAGAAATGTTCTAAAATAAAATCGTTAGGTACAAGGATCTGAAGAAACCCAAACCTCTATATTACTCATTGCTAATTTTGATTAAAGAACATCTGTCAGCATGATCAGCCTTATTAAACAAGGCATATTGCCTGGTAGGGTTGGTCATGCTGATTAAAATGACCCTTAGGTATCTTTGTATGTAGAAACATTCCCAAGATAGTAGCTTTTTTCCTATTATGCAAATTAGGTATTTTGAGCACCAAAGGGCTGGCCAGAAGCTTTGGAGCACCACTATTATAACTGCTTTGTGCACCTCCGCTCCCCTGCGATTGACAGGGTTAAACATCAACTAGCAATGAGCAAAGTATTGATAAATTCGATTCAGCTGCTTCGTCGAACTTTACAAAAAAATTCAATTCCTTTGTAAGTAGTAGGTGCAATGTCAGGGAGCGGCGATTGCGCTGCCCCCCATCATTGTAACCCTCAGATGCTGAGTTCATACATGATCGCGGCATCTGATAGTAATAATACAGTGTAAAATAAAATAAAATGATACTTGCTGCCGCCACCTTGATTGAAGATCTAGTGTGAAATCTCGTACGGCCCGTGATGATCTCATCAAGTCAGCCGGTGTGGTGACCTCACCGCGCACAGTCTTCCGTGAGAGATCTTAAATCAAGATGGCAGCTCCCAGCTCTTCACGCTCAAATGGATGAGGGCAAGTATGATTTTTTTGCTTTTTACCCTATTTCAGGTAAAATCGATTTGCTACCACGAAGCACAAGGAAATTCGAGTTTTTCCTGAAATTAGGATTGAATTCCACTTCGTGGATTTCGAGTAACTCAACACTAATCTCGTCTATTCCTGTAAACTTGCTCCTGCGCTGTAGCTCAGTGACTCGGCGACTGTGCACTCGATCTAACGTACAGTCGAATATAACCAATATTTATTTATTGTTTAATTTTATTTTAATTTGTATCAAAACTTTTTATGATTCAGGAGTATTTATTGTAACATTGTACACTAGGCACAGCCCCAGAAAAAGTCGTGACTGGCAAAACCATGGTCCGGCGGAGTAGGGTGCCATGTGGCTGAACAGTTCTAATAGAGACTAATTGAAAAAAATTATTTTTAACCCGAAATGAGCAAAATCATAAAAATAATGCCTCTGAAGGTGTCCATAGCCTTTAACTGGTAAGGTTTCTGCCTCTCCTACAGCAAGTTCTGAAAAACAGGGGTGTCCTCAAGCAGTGCTGAAAGCCCATCCACCTTCATGTCAGAGTGTGGAGTTCCTTGAAAAGAGTAGGGACTTCTTAGAGTTGAGAGCAGCCTCCAAAAGGGGAGGGACCAAGGTGTGACTCCATAGAGAAGAGCAAGGACTCCTTACAGCCTCTGAAAGTTGGGCGGGGCTATTTGGGTCGTCCAATGACATTATGCCACTGCTTGTACAGCTGAAGTAGGAGGAACATTGATGCTGAGCTGCTGGAATCCACTTGTATGAAGAGCTGGTGCTGCACATTGTTATATTCCATTTTTGTTCACAGTGACTGATTGCTAGAGACATTTTCAACAGTAAACCTCTAGAAGTTTACTGTATCATGCATATTGAATTAATTATAATAATCATAAAATGAATAGTACAACTTAAAAAATGCCTACATTTTTATTTGTGGGGAGGGAAGCCTTTTTTTCTTTTTTAGGAAACAGCCTGTTCAGTGTCAGATCCCTGCAAATAAAACATTGCCCAGAGCAGGGATCATGGAAGGCAGGTGATAACTTTGGCCCCATCTGTACAGATTTTATGAGGTTTGACTTCACAGCCAGGCCTCTCCATCTCCATACAATTCCATTAGGGATCATAAACGGTCTTGGCTCACTAAACGTAGCCCATATTGCATCTAGTGACACAGTGAATTTCTGCTTTAGTGCCGGTTATATGTTCCAGAGAGGGATAACAGTTATGTAAGAGTTACTGTGATCATGTTGGAACGTTGCCTTTCGACTGTTAAAAACCAGACAAACAGATTTCATCTGGTATAGGATACATGTAGCTCATAAAGGGGCAGGTAAAGCAATGAAAGCTGAGCATATCAAAGCCAGTGCTCGTGGTACTTTTTATTATAGGTGCTGGAACACTCTCCTGCAGTCGCATGGAACAGGTCTTACCAGGGGCGTAGATAAAGGCTCATGGGCTCTGGTGCAAGAGTTCAGCTTGGGCCCCCCTTCCCTCAGTGCTTTGTGGTCAGGGGCAGAGAAGAACATGGCCTTCGCGCTGCCTGAAGCAGAAAATTGAAACTGTACCATCCCCCCACCATGCCAAATTCTTGACCTAACCCCTTCCCTCCAGCCAGATGTGTAACTTGACCTGCATGCATTTTCTATAATACCGGTGTCTTCTTATGCGGTACAAGATCTTTGGGCCCCCTCAGGCTCCTGGGCCTGGTAGCGATTGCTACCTCAGCACCCCCTATAGCTATGCCCCTGGGTCTTAACCCAAACATTGTTGCAAAAGGGTCATCTAGGCATTGTCAGATTGAAGTCTCTTGGACCGTCCAGAGGACATGATTGTGAGGGCCATCCTCTGTGTATGTAGGACCTTAAGGGTCCTGTTTTAATAGGGGTCCATTATAGTCTGAACTTGGGCCCACCGGAGGATCCTCTGGTACTCTGGTGGGCTAGTCTAGTTCGACTCTGTCTAGTCTTTCAACAGTACAAAATATTTCATCACTGTTTGGTAGGGCACCGACACAGGGCCACTTCATATTTAACTGTATCTCTATCCTCAGGGTTGAGATACAGTTGAATACTGTGGGGAGGTGTGGAAGCTGATAGCACTCTGCCCACAGAGGATCCAAGCTCTGATACTATAGTGGAGTTCAAAGGTCTAGGAGAAAAAAAACATTTGGAGTTGCCTTTGGAGACAATAAATTGTCATTAGGGTTGATTTGTGGGGGTTGGGCCCTGAGAATAATTTCCTGTACTGGGCCCAAGGAACCTGACTCTGACCCTGTTCACAAGCACATGAGAGGCCATCTCAATGTCTCAAGACTCTCTCGTGTCCCCTTTGCTGAAAAAAATGCATTTTTATTCATTTGCAGATAACCTAACTGGAGCACCGAGGGGCCAGATAGAGCCCTTGGAGCACCAGTTTGTACACACCCCTTCAGCTTCAGTCCCTACCCCTTTTCCCCGGATTGAGAGGGTAAGATT
This sequence comes from Rhinella marina, assembly GCA_900303285.1. Classification (NCBI taxonomy): domain Eukaryota; kingdom Metazoa; phylum Chordata; class Amphibia; order Anura; family Bufonidae; genus Rhinella; species Rhinella marina. The sequence continues at coordinate 90,503 of ONZH01009380.1, forward strand.
TCACATCTAGTCTTTTCTTTGTGCCTGCTGCTCTCCAAGCGCCAAGTCCTATCATTTCAGGCCTGTACTGTGCTTCCGGTTCCGCTTGCACAGTTGGAATCTGCACTGCTTAGAGCGCACCAGGAGATATCCTGAGCAAGTGCCAAGACCAGAAGATGCAGGCATGAAATGAAAAGTCTTGGTGCTTGGAGAGCAGCAAGCACAAAAGACAGGGCTAGATGAGATGTCTAGCCTGTCGATCCAGGGGAAGGGTGGAGGGCCTGAATCTGAAAGGGTGTGTACAAACTGGTGCTCTGAGGGCTCTGGCTGGCCCCTCAGTGCTCCAGTAAGGTCATTTGCATATGAATAAAATGCATTTTTTTCAGCAATGGGGACACCGAGAATCTTGAATAATTGAGCTGTCCTCTCATAGGCTTGTGACCAGGGTCAGATTGAGGTTCCTTGGGCCCGCCATAGGAAGTTATTCTCAGGGGTCTTACTTTAGCACCCATCAGAGCATTATGTGCAGTATACAAGATCCATTGTATGGGCTTATACAGTGTTCTGCATACAGCTCTCTTAAAAGTGGGAGTTCATTATAAGTTTTGTATACAGTCAATGTTACTTTTAGTGTCAAGATGGTTTGTATTTTTAAGATCCGCTGCTAGAGTAGTATTACATCTTCATGGTCATATCTATGTTATATAATTTCTCTCTCATTGAAATCATTTAGTGAAGTGGAAATCTCTAAACTGAAGCATATGTGAGCGCGATCATCTTACATGTAATACCGCATAATGAATGTGTTACCTTTCATAAATGCAATATTTCCTGGATACACAACAATTGCTTTAGTACGGCCGTATACGGGTTATTCATGAGAAAATAAGCATTCATTCATCTCAGACATTCACATACATTTCATGACGTTGCGAGCAACACCTCCACCCTGCAGATTAAATAACATCTAAGCTATTTGTTAACTATTGCCCAAGCCATTTAAAGGAGCTTTCCAGGAGTTTAATAATGATGACCTTTCCTCAGGATAAGGCTTATGCACAACAAAACGTATTTTCTTTTTGCGTCCATTCTGCTTTTTTTGTGAACCGTATGCAGAACCATTCATTTCAATGGGTCCCCCCCAAAAACGGAAGTTACTACGTGTGCATTCCTGAGCATTATAATTGGTTGGTAAGGAGGTCTATTTTACTATACCATTTTCAGAGGATAAACTATTGAATATATTAAAGGATTATTCTACTCTGTAAGGACTTATTCACACAGTCAGGACTCGTCCACACTTCCCTTTTTCATGGACGGGCACAGTCTGCATTTTCCACAGACAGGACACATACCCATTGATTTAAATCTGTTCACACATCAGTATTTTTTTTACTGACCGCGGGTCAGTAAAAAAAAAAAAAAAAAAAAAAAAAAAAAAAAAATCATGGAGACATGCACCACTTTGGTCCATGATGTGGCCCAAACACACCTATTGAAGTCTATGGGTCCGTGAAAATCACGGACAGCATCCATTTTTCACGGAAGTTAGACAGGAAATGCTCTTGAAATTAATTTTCAACTGAGCAGGGTCCGTGGATTACAGAAGACAAACGGAGGGTAAAAACGGACACACGGACCATCCACTGATCCTTCATGGATTACGTAATCCGCATACATAAGGCTCCATTCACACGTCCTGTTTTTCTTTCCTGATTCGATCCTGATCCATTCATTTCAATGGGTCCTGAAAAAAATCAGGATCGAATCATGACGTGTGAATGGAGCCTAAGCCCTTTCACACGGGCGATGTTTCCGCGCGGGTGCAATGCGTGATGCGAACACATTGCACCCGCACTGAATCCTGACCCATTCATTTCAATGGGGCTTTTCACATGACGATGTTTTTTCACGCAGCAGTTCGCCGTTGCGTGAAAATCGCAGCATGTTCTATATTCTGCGTTTTTCACGCAGCCCTGGCCCCATTGAAGTGAATGGGGCTGCGTGAATAACGCATTGCATCCGCACACAAGTGCGGATGCAATGCGTGATTCACTGATGGTTGCTAAGAGATGTTGTTTGTAAACATTCAGTTTTTTTTCACGCGCGTGAAAAACGCATTGAAACGCTTCGCACCCGCGCGGAAAAAACTGAACGAACGTACGCAATCGCAGTCAAAACTGACTGCGATTGCGTGCGGATTGGTGCGGATGCGTGCGGATTTTCATGAACGCATCCGGACCAAATCCGGACACGCTCGTGTGAAAGGGGCCTAATACTGACACGGAAGTGTGAACGAGACCTCAGTGTTCAGTCAGTGATTTCCATCAGTGACTGTGAGCCAAAACCAGGTGCGGATCTGAACTCAGAACAGGTGCAGATCCTTCCCTTATCTCTGTGGAGGCTCCGCTCCTGGTTTTGGCTCACAATCACTGATGGAAATCACTGACTAAGAATGAAGCCTTACTTGATATCTCCAACAGGGCACTTTCTCTGGTTCTCCATCAAACTTGGACGTGTGCACCACGAACAGCTCTCCAACCAGCACTAAAGGGCTTTGAGGACCCTAGATGACATCAGTGCAGCTGCAACCATAGCCCCTTATTTCTGCACGTAAAATCCGCACCGAAATTCTGTTACACAACCCACAGCCGTATGCAGGTGGCCTTACTGTCGTATCACAGCTTGCAATAGACATATAAACCGATATGAAAATCTGTTGCATAAATGCATCACCATAAAAGTGTTATTCCAGTTATTGACCCCAAAAAGCATGTCATTCTGTAAGTATCCATAACCATCAAGGTAAAGTCTCACTGAATCGACACCTGTCCAGTGCAATACAAGGTAGCAGAGCTAGAATAGAAAGAAACTGATTCCGAGTTCTCACTTGAACGTCACGCCCCCTACAGCGTCCGTCTAATTGGCCGATGGGTATTTACAAAGCCATGTGCTGAGCGAGCTTACACAAAACCATTCAAACTAAGTCAATAGTCACCAATGTGTTCCAACTGCTGCCATGCCCTCCGTAGTATCCGAAAAGTTCTTACTAACAAATGCATTAACTGTATCATTGTGCCGGTCTTCTGTACAGAACACCTATATTGTGCATTTTGACTACAGTATATGGTTTAGCAACCTACAGTAAGATAAGACTTGTTTGGAGAATTCTGATTTGAAGGGTCAGTGAAGATGTTAAAAAGAACTGCCAGGTCCTCAGAACTGGAGACCAGAAGCAGTGATTATGGGGGGCAGACGTTGCACTGGTCTTCTGTCACTCCATTGCATTCAGCCTCTGCCCAGTCTGAAATGGCTGTATACAGAGAACAATACTGTACATTACATTCAACTGTGCAAAATAGTGTAGAAAACATAGACTTTAAGTTAGAGAGAACCTGACACTTTGGCCATGGTGTCCGATCTGCAGCATGTTATAGAGCAGAAGGAGCTGAGCAGATTGATATATATATAGTTGTGCGTGAAAATATTCAGTATAACTTGCATTTGATTAATTTACACCTCTGCTCTTAAGAGTCCAGTGGGCGGTCCTACATAGTCATTGGAAGTTTCCCCTATTCATTTAAAGCTCTGTTCTTCCTATGTTTAGGAGTCCAATGGGTGGTCCTACATAGTGATTGGCAGACTCCCCTATTGATTTAGACCTCTGCTCTTTCTATGCTTAGGAGTCCAGTGGGAGGTCCTACATAGTAATTGGAAGACTCCCCTATTCATTTAGACCTCTGCTCTTTCTATGCTTAGGAGTCCAGTGGGAGGTCCTACATAGTAATTGGAAGACTCCCCTATTCATTTAGACCTCTGCTCTTTCTATGTTTAGGAGTCCAGTGGGAGGTCCTACATAGTAATTGGAAGACTCCCCTATTCATTTAGACCTCTGCTCTTTTTATGCTTAGGAGTCCAGTGGGAGGTCCTACATAGGGATTGGAAGACTCCCCTATTCATTTAGACCTCTGCTCTTTTTTATGCTTAGGAGTCCAGTGGGAGCGGTCCTACATAGGGATTGGAAGACTCCCCTATTCATTTAGACCTCTGCTTTTCTATGTTTAGGAGTCCAGTGGGTGCTCCTACATAATGATTGTCAGACTCCCCTATTCATTTAGACAATACAAATTATACTGAATCATTCCCCACCAAACCATCTATCAATCTGCTCAGCTCCCCCTGCTCTATAACCTGCTCCCTGCAGCTCAGACATTATGTCCAATGTGGCAATTTCCAATTAAAGGGGTTGTCCATGATAAAAAAAAATTTAAAAAAAGGAATAAACATGGCTGCTTTATTTTAAAAACAGCACCACACCTGTCCACAGGTTGTGTGCAGTACTGCAGCTCATCCTGATTACCTTCTGTGGAGCTGAGCTTTACCTCCACATACAACCCATGGGCAGGTGTGTTGCTGTTTCTGGAAGAAAGCAGAAATGCTTTTTTCTAATGCTGGATACCCCCTTTAAGTTCCAAGAACTGAAGCCGGTCACCTTTGCACAGGTCACTTACCTGTAATGAATACAGCCTTGCCTGCTACCGGCAACATCCTCCTTGGAGAGGCGATGTTCAGGACATACCAACATGCAGAACTGAGAAGGACCATTCCCAGAACGATCGGGAGATACAGGTGGCAGAACCATTCGAAAATCACCAGGAGGAAGAAATACACCAGCAGAGCAGGTGTTAGGACCATGTCAGAATGGGAAAATTTAAAAAAGACCAAGACAGAGAAGAAGAACCACACAGAACCATAGGCCCACAAGGAGGAGGAGGTAGACAGATCCATAGTGGACAGACAGCTGTATGCAGGACAGTAGAATGTATAGAGGGTTGGAGCAGGTGTTGCGTTGAGGACAGAACCTTCTGTACTAAGTCCACGGAGG
>ONZH01009381.1:0-24286 GCA_900303285.1 Rhinella marina
CAGAGCCTTGTCCCCTGTAAAAAATGCTCGAGTCTCCCATTGACTTCAAAGGGGTTCGTCATTTGACACAAGCACCCAAGCATCGGGAAAAATTCGACTTGAATAACGAGCACCCGAGCATTTTAGTGCTCGCTCATCTCTACACACTACATAATTGTTCACTGTACTGTAGTTTATAAAATGAGAGAAAAACGTATTCCCTAGAATGACGCTACTTTATAGCACACTACATAATTGTTCACTGGACTGTAGTGTATAGAAATGACAGAAAAACGTATTCCCTAGACTGACGCTACTGTACAGTACACTACATAATTGTTCACTGGACTATAGTGTATAGAAATGACAGAAAAACGTATTACCTAGACTGCACTACAGATCTCAGCAAGCCAAGGTACAGCAGCAGCAAAAATGAGTACTTTGGGCAATTTATTTTTGGTCTGTGTGGGCCACGTGCTGTCCCTTCTGCCACCAGTCACTGTGTACAGTGTGCAGCCAAGATGGCAGTAGCTGCACTACAAGTCCCAGCCAGCAGCCTGGAGGAGACCAAAAAAAAAGGTGCTTGTAGCCCTTAGAAGGGCTGTTGGGTTCTTTGTGGGTGATTCCTGCCTAACCAACATCTAAATTCAGGCGCTAGCACTCTCCCTGACAGACAGCAGCTCTATCCCTAATCTCATGAAGACGGCGTATGACGCGAGCAGCGCGGGACCAGATTCTTATATTCCCAGGTCATCTGATCTGGCCAGCCAATCACTGCTATCGACTTGTAGGGGCCCCACGTGATGCTAGGAGGCACCAAAGACTCTCCTGCATGTTGATTGGCTGAAAAAAGGCGCCTAACATGCAGGAAGAGGAAGTTGCCATTTCCTCGAGGATCGTGATATGCTCGTCCGAGTAGCGAGCATATGCGAATACCCTAATGCTCGAACGAGCATCAAGCTCGGACGAGCATGTTCGCTCTTCTCTAACCGTAAGTTTTCAGCAAGTGTGCTGATGGTGAAAATTGATTGCATAGATTGGACAGGGGGCAACCTGAGTGGAAGGATCTTACGGTACCGACTGCTAGTAATTCACTTCTAGCAGGAATAATGAAGAAACATCATAGGGTCATAAGAATAGATGCTCCAGAATGATTACATGGGGAATATAAGCACTTGCTAAAATATACATGTGAGGAGAGGTTATAAGTCCTCATTAAGTCACAAAAACAGGTTAAAGGAAACCTGTCACCACCATAATGCTGAAGTCATCTTGTCACCAATGATGTCCTCTTTGCTATTTCAACAGATGGCCAAGTTCATTAGAAAAAAAACTTTATTCCCTTTGCTTGCAGCTTGAAGTCGAAGCGGCAGCGACCTTAATGCTTCAAGTCAAGCTTGTTGTGCCCCTTTCCTACCTCTTCATTTTTGATGGATGCCTTTTTTCATCTTTAGACACCATGTGCCTGACATCCCGCACATGTGCCTTCCTCTATTCTTTTCAGTACTTGTACTTGGCTTCAGAGGCACGCTACGATTGCACAGGTACCGACTCATGGAGGGCGCACACCAGGGAACATTCTCATGCATCAATGTAACGCATAGGACCAGGAGAGCAAGAGCGTTTCCTGGAGTGCTCATTTCCAGGAGTCAGTGCCTGCACAATGAGCCTCTGCAGCCGCCAAGTATACTGCAGCTGTGCTCACTGTGCAGGTGCTGAAAAGCATAGAGAACTATACTTGTGCAGAATCTCAGGCACATTGTGTCTGAAGAAAAAATACATCAATAGAATGAAGAAGCAGGAGAGGAAGGGGCAAGCTTGAATTGAAGTGTCAAGAAATGCTGCCCGCTTGACTTCAAGCTGCACATTTACATACCGAGCGGGGGGGGGGGGGGAATAAAGTTGTTTTCCAACTACAGTAACTTGGCCATCTATTGAAACAGCAAAGGACATCATTGAAGACAAGATGACTTTAGCTGTGAGGTCCTGTGAGTAGTTGGGGGGCGGGGGGGGGTAACTATAGTGGTGACAGGTTCCCTTTAATAATAATTTGTAGTTATTTTAAGACAGGATGCAAAGTTTGGAGAAGGCTGATGTCCCTGACTTGCATCTGTCAGAAGGGTGGGAGCTATGCCTTGAAATCTCTAATGGCCCCTGAATTATCCAGTCTTTCAAAGTATGGGCACTAATAACATCACCGGCATCTTTAATGCATATGATAGGGTGTAGTAGGTAAGATGATAAAGGAAGGAGGATTAACTCCCTCCTGAATACCAAATACAGTAACCTACAGTACTATGAATTAGACACCAGAGAATCTATTCCCTGAATACAGTGCAAATATTCTTCCCTTGGGGCACCAGTTACTTGCTTGGTCTGTGACCTCACGTTGCCTCCTATAATTATATACACTGGCAATCTGTTATGATAAAGCTATCAACTGTAGGTGTAAAAGGTACGAAATGTACTGGAGGGAAATAAACTTCATTTGGTGGTTTTACAATTTAAAGTGGCCTCGTAAAAATAATATGAAAGTGGGCACATGCTGTAGGTGGGTCCAAATTGGTAGCAGGTGGGGACGACACAAGTTGGTGAGGTCAGTTAACTTTTTGCTATAGCACATTGGTCGGTGGGTTCAATGTCAAAATACAATGGTAGGCTGAGCCTTTACAGTAGATGGGGCTAATGCACAAGTAGGGGAGGCCCAACTTAGCAAACATGGGCCTCCTTTACTTGTACATTAGCCTCAGTGTTGATAAGACTGGAGAGTCATCTCACAGAGAGGTTTGTGTGGTTCTGTCCAGCTGTTGCAAACTTTACCACCCAGCGTGACCTGATATCCTTCAGCTATCGAGGCATACTGGGAGTTGGTTTTCCAATGGATGGAGAGGCATACAAGACTACTGCTAGCACAGGAAGCTACTGAGGTGCATAGAAACACATCGACTAGGAAATATGGATTTCATAGAGGGCTGTCCCCCACTCGAGATCCCCTTCATTGTCCAGGCCAGCCACTACCAATATACATATGGAATTTCTTGCTCTGAAGGATTCTTATTAAGGTTTTTTATAACACCTTATAACACCTGGGTGCTCGATCATCACTAGTAATGACTAGAGATGAGCGAGTAGTGAAATATTCGAAAGTTCGAAATTCGATTCGAATAGACCGCGAAATTCGACTATTCGACCGAATATCGAATCCCATTAAAGTCTATGGGAAAAAAATGCTCGCCACTTGGAAATCTCAATTCGACCACTTGGAGGTCACCAAGTCCACCCTGAAACCTCAGAAAAGGATGCCAACACTGCTGGAATGCGACTAGGACAGCAGGGGAAGCATGTCTGGGTGCATATAACGCGCCCAAGTCGCACTATTACGCCACTATCACAGCCTCTCAACAATACACTCCAAAGACAATGTAACCTCTCTGTAAAGTGAGACCATACAAGGAAACCTTCTTTCCTCTACATTGCCATGGACCCCAAGCCAAACTAGACAAAAAAGAAGATAAAATTCTGCACCCCTTAAAATCACGTTGCCTATGACAACCACAGATGCATAGGCAAGGGGGAAAGCAATCAAGCCATCACTATTTTTCCCTCTGTGCCATCCCTGCCTTGCCCAGGCACATGTCCCAAAACATCATCCACGCCCGAGTAACACGGTTACTGCAAAAGGCCATTTGACCACCAACACTTTGGTTTGAGGCCGGGGATGCTACATCTCCCTGACGGCACACCTGGGTGAATGTTGTGGAGGCGGGGACGGGCAAACCTGCTACCCCCACCCAAGTTTTGGGCCTTGGTTCTGTCTGGATTTCCGCAACCCTTACAGACAGCTCGGCAAACCCCTCCTTCTCCTTCTAGATTCTCCTTTTAAATCTGTCCACCACCCAGTCAAGTCCACAAAGTCCAGTCTCGTCGATAGCCTGCAGAAACTGCAGGGACCTCACTCTGACCCTCCTTCCTCCCACCCTGCCCAATGTTATCAACCCAGTGTTCCCACCCATGCAAGAATCGCAGGAGCTATCTGAGGATTTTGTTTGTTCTGATGCCCAAACACTGGAGCAAGCTCCATCTCTAGCTGATGGTGGTGTGGAACGGGCACTAAAGTGTAAAATGATTAGGGACGATGATGAGACACCGTTGCCAGCAAGGGAGGCTGTTGTAGCAAAGTGAGGCAGTGTAAGAGGAGGTGGTTGAGTATGACGAAGTCAGTGACCCGACCTGGCCCTGTGTCATGTCTAGCAGGTAAAGCAGTGGGGATGTTGAGGGATGCGTAGGACCGCAAAAGGCAGGAAGAGGCCGTGGGCTGGCCAGAGGCTCATGGAGAAGGCAGGCTAGAGCCCGCAGGGCCGCATCTCTTCCCTATAACAGGCCCCCACACAAAGCTCTCCCATCAATTGTTTGTAGGCCCAAGAGGTGAGACCTCTTAAAAATTGTTTGTAGGCCCAAGAGGTGAGACCTCTTAAAAATTATGTGGAGGCCCAAGAGGTGAAACCTCTTAAAAATTATGTGGAGGCCCAAGAGGTGAGACCTCTTAAAAATTGTTTGTAGGCCCAAGAGGTGAGGCATGAGAAAAATTGTTTGTAGGCCCAAGAGGTGAGACCTCTTAAAAATTATGTGGAGGCCCAAGAGGTGAAACCTCTTAAAAATTGTTTGTAGGCCCAAGAGGTGAGCCATAAATATTTTTTTTTTACGGAGCAATTCTAAGGCGGTAAAGGAGGAGGAGGAGGAGGTGGAGGAGGAAATGGCACTTCATACAGATGGCACTTCACTTTTGGCTGCTTTCCACTGTTGGAGAAGCAAAGTCCGGGGTCAATCCATTTGCTGTTCATTTGATTAGCGTCAGCCTGTCGGCACTGTCGGTTGACAGGCGGCTGCGCTTATCGGTTATAATGCCCCTGGCTGCGCTGAAACACCCTTTCTGATAGCACGCTGGCGGTCAGGGCAGGCAAGCACCTCCAAGGCGTACAGGGACAGTTCCAGCCACGTGTTCAACTTGGAGACCCAGTAAGTGTAGGACGCCGAGGGATCGGGGAGGACAGGGGTACGGTCTGCCAGGTACTCCCGCAACATCCGCCGATACTTGTCCCTCCTGCTGATAGCGGGCCCCGCAGTGATGGAAGTTGCACGAGGGGGTGCCATGAACGTGTCCCACACCTTGGAGAGTGTTCCCCTGGTGGCTGTGGGCCTAATGGATGTTGTGGGACTCTGGGAGACCCTCTCCTCTCTGCCGCCAGCGATGGTGGGTGGGAAAATCTCCATCATGTTCTGCACGAGTTCCCTCTGGTATTCCAGCAATCGATTCGTCCTCTCCTCTACCGGAATAAAAGAGGAGACGTTATCTTTATACCGGGGGTCCAGGAGTGCGAAGACCCAGTACAGTTTGTTCTCCACTATCCGGACAACACGTGTGTCCCGGGAAAAGCAGCCCAGCATGAAGTCAGCCATGTGTGCCAGACTCTGAATAGGCATGACGTCACTGCCCCCACCAGAAGGATCACTTGCCATTTCCTCCTCTTCCTCTTCCGCCTCCTCTCCGCCCCATCCGCGCTGAACCAATGGGACGCACACAGCCTGACTGCCACCCTCGCCGCCAGCATCCTCCTCCTCTTCCACAGCCACCTCCACGTCGTCCTCCTCCTCCTCATCCTCCTCTTCCTGCAACTGCCACCGTGAAGCAGACAAAAGTGTGGTCTGACTGTGTAGCTCCGTTGCGTCTCCTCCTACCCCCGTCTCCTCTGCGTGCAATGCGTTCTCCCTTATTGCGATGAGCGATTCTTTAAGGACGCATAGGAGCGGGATGGTTACGCTCACTATAGCGTCCTCGCTGCTGACCTTCTTGGTGGACTCCTCAAAGATACGCAGTAACATCGCATACGTCTGCCATCCATGGCCACTCGTGGTTGGCAAACTGAGGGAGCTGAGTTGGAGGCACGCGTGGATTCATAATCTGGTACTCCATCAATGCTCTCTGCTGCTCACACACCCTGGCCAACATGGAATAGGTGGAATTCCAGCGAGTCGGCAGGTCGCACAACAGCCGATGTTCAGGCAAATGGAGGCGTTGCTGGAGTTTTTTTAAGCTAGCAGCAGCTACAGTTGACTTCCGAAAGTGAGCGCACAAGCGCCGCACTTTCACCAGTAGCTCTGCCAGGTTGGGGTAAGTCTTTAGAAATTTTTGGACTACCAGATTAAAAACGTGGGCCAGGCATGGTACGTGATTGAGTTCGGCAAGCTCCAGAGCCGCCACCAGGTTACGGCCGTTATCGCACACGACCATGCCTGGTCCTAGCTGCAGCGGCGACAGCCACATCTCCGTCTGCTGCAATATGGCGTCCCTCACCTCTGGGGCGCTGTGCTTCCTGTCGCCCAAGCTGATGAGCTTAAGCACCACCTGCTGACGTCTCCCCGCGCCAGTGCTGCAACGCTTCCAGCTAGCGGCTGAGGGCGATGTTAAGGCAGAGGAGGAGGAGGAGGATTTATCAGAACCCATGCTGGCAATCTTGGGCGGGGGTGGTAGGTAGGCCGTCTCTTTTTGCGACCCCGTCCCCGCTTCCACTACATTCACCCAGTGTGCCGTCAAAGAGATGTAGCGTCCCTGGCCGCAAGCGCTTGTCCACGAGTCGGTGGTCAAGTGGACCTTTGCGCTGACTGCGTACCTCAGGGCCCGCCTGATGTTACGCGACCACCGTGCTGGTGCAGGGCGGGGACGGCACTCCGGGAAAAGTAGTGGCGGCTGGGGACGGAATAGTGAGGTGCGGCAGCCGCCATCAGGTCGCGGAAGGCCTGCGTCTCCACAAGCCTAAACGGCAACATCTCCAGGGCCAGCAGTTTGGAGATGTGGCAGTTTAAGGCTTGGGCTTGGGGGTGACTCGAGGCGTACTTCCGCCTGCGGTCGAACGCCTGCGAGATGGACAGTTGATGGGACGAGGAGTGTGAAGGTGCAGGCGAAGATGCGGGGGGAAGGGGAGGCTGAAGGAGAAGGCCCCAAAGTAGCCGAGGCAGAGGCAGATGTGGAGGTGTCCTGGCTGGAGGTCTGGACCGCAGTGGCAGCACACAACAAAGGGGAAGAGGCAGTGGCAGGAAGACCTTGCGCAGGTTGTATTGCGTTTGCTCTCTCCCACTCAGCCCCAGTGCTTGACTTCCAAGTGACGCCGCATGCCTGAGGTGGTCAGATTGCTCTTCTCAGAGCCCCTACTCAGTTTTGAGTGGCAGAGTGTGCAAACCGCGCTCAGTTTGTCATCCGCACAAACATTAAAAATCTCCACACCACAGAAGTACGAGGCCTCGATGGGGGAGCTTCGCGCGACTGCCCGCTGCCCGGGAACAGCTTCGGCCCTGCTGGCTGTGGCCTCACTTCTCTGTCTGGACTGTCCTCTGCCTGTGGACATCCCTCTGCCTGTGGACATCCCTCTGCCTGTGGACATCCCTCTGCCTCTTGCTGCCTTTTTCGGTGCTGCGCAGACCACCACCTCTCCACTGCTTTCCCCGCTGGACATCACCCCCTGGCCAAGTGGGGTCGGTCATTTCGTCATCCACCACCTCCTCTTCCACTTCCTCACTCTGCTCCTCCTCCTGCCCACTGGACATTCCAACAGCCTCCCTTGATGGCAACTGCGTCTCATCATCATCATCGCTCATGATAACAGATGCTGGTTCAGGGTCCACATCAGCAGGAGATGGCGAATACTCAAGTGGTTGGGCATCACTACAAACAAATTCCTCTGCTAGCTCCTGGGATTCTTCCGGCACATCTGAAAAAGGACCCGAAAAGAGCTCCTGGGAGGGGTCAATGGTGGGATGACTCTGTTGGCCAGGTGTGGAGGAAGGAGGGTCAGAGTGAGACTGTGTGGATGACTGGCTGGTGGACAACTGTGTGGAAGCGCTATCGGCTATCCATTGCACCACCTGTTCAACCTGCTCAGGCCTCAACAGCGGTGTAACCCGCCCCCTGCTTAACTGTCCCATAAAGGCAGGGATTCTGGATGAGTGGGATCCTGGCTGACCCTCACCAGCACGCATTGTATCCCCACTGGCTTCAACAAGGCCACCAACAGCATTTCCACGCCCCCGTCCTCGTCCGATTCCGCTAGCCCCCCTCCGCATTTTATTTTTTTTTGGTTACAATATTTTGCCTTCACAGCCGTGTACTAACAGTTCAGACGGTGTGTATGAACACTACGTATATACAATTATTTTGCAAGAGAACGCAAAGTACAGGTGCCAATGAAAAGGCTTTTTTTTTTTATATTTCTAGGTACACAGCCGTGTACTAACAGATCAGACGGTGTGTATGAACACTACGTATATACAATTATTTTGCAAGAGAACGCAAAGTACAGGTGCCAATGAAAAGGCTTTTTTTTTTTTTTATATTTCTAGGTACACAGCCGTGTACTAACAGATCAGACGGTGTGTATGAACACTACGTATATACAATTATTTTGCAAGAGAACGCAAAGTTCAGGTGCCAATGAAAAGGCTTTTTTTTTTTTATATATTTCTAGGTACACAGCCGTGTACTAACAGATCAGACGGTGTGTATGAACACTACGTGTATACAATTATTTTGCAAGAGAACGCAAAGTACAGGTGCCAATGAAAAGGCTTTTTTTTTTTTATATTTCTAGGTACACAGCCGTGTACTAACAGATCAGACGGTGTGTATGAACACTACGTATATACAATTATTTTGCAAGAGAACGCAAAGTACAGGTGCCAATGAAAAGGCTTTTTTTTTTATATATTTCTAGGTACACAGCCGTGTACAAACAGATCAGACGGTGTGTATGAACACTACGTATATACAATTATTTTGTAAGAGAACGCAAAGTACAGGTGCCAATGAAAAGGCTTTTTTTTTTTTATATTTCTAGGTACACAGCCATGTACTAACAGATCAGACGGTGTGTATGAACACTACGTATATACAATTATTTTGCAAGAGAACGCAAAGTACAGGTGCCAATGAAAAGGCTTTTTTTTTTTTTATATTTCTAGGTACACAGCCGTGTACAAACAGATCAGACGGTGTGTATGAACACTACGTATATACAATTATTTTGCAAGAGAACGCAAAGTACAGGTGCCAATGAAAAGGCTTTTTTTTTTTTTTTATATTTCTAGGTACACAGCCGTGTACAAACAGATCAGACGGTGTGTATGAACACTACGTATATACAATTATTTTGCAAGAGAACGCAAAGTACAGGTGCCAATGAAAAGGCTTTTTTTTTTTATATATTTCTAGGTACACAGCCGTGTAGTAACAGATCAGACGGTGTGTATGAACACTACGTATATACAATTATTTTGCAAGAGAACGCAAAGTACAGGTGCCAATGAAAAGGCTTTTTTTTTTTTTTATATTTCTAGGTACACAGCCGTGTACTAACAGATCAGACGGTGTGTATGAACACTACGTATATACAATTATTTTGCAAGAGAACGCAAAGTACAGGTGCCAATGAAAAGGCTTTTTTTTTTTATATATTTCTAGGTACACAGCCGTGTAGTAACAGATCAGACGGTGTGTATGAACACTACGTATATACAATTATTTTGCAAGAGAACGCAAAGTACAGGTGCCAATGAAAAGGCTTTTTTTTTAAATATTTCTAGGTACACAGCCGTGTACAAACAGATCAGACGGTGTGTATGAACACTACGTATATACAATTATTTTGCAAGAGAATGCAAAGTACAGGTGCCAATGAACAGGCTTTTTTTTTTTTTATATTTCTAGGTACACAGCCGTGTACTAACAGGTCAGACGGTGGGTATTTACACCTGGTATACAAAAAGGGTATTGCAGGCACACAGAACCCAGAACACTAGAGCCAAATAAACTGTATTTAAAAAAAAAAATAAAATTCACAGCCGTATACTGCCAGATCAGATGGTGCATATACACATAACAGGGTTTTGCAGCCAAAAAGAACGCAGAACAGTAGTGCCAAATATAGTTTTGTATGTAGCAGAGCACCTAATACACCACTAATGCCTCTCTCTGTCCCTACTCCAGCAGCTATCCCTGAATACGGCAGCCGTTCTCTGCAGACTGTATATTGTAGTAAAGCTATCACTGTACTGCACTATAGTAGCCCTGATAAGGGCTTTTAATCACGCTCCTGCCTGTCCAACAGCTAAAACCTATCTGTCCCTTCTCCAGCCTCTGTCCCTGACTAAGTTCACGCAGCATATGCGAACGAGCAGGAAGAGCTGAGTTTTTAATATTCGAGGTCACATGGTTTTTCCAGCCAATCCATGTAGACGCTGTTTTCGCGCTGCCAGCGTGCTCCGCGGGCCTGTCATACCCCCCCTGCATGTTGATTGGTGGAAAAAGAGCGCCAGGGAAGGTGGGAGGGGAAACGAATTCTAAGTGCGCCATCGCCGTTATACTCGATTGAAATCGAGTATGCCGAATAGCGTAGTATTCGATCGAATACCGGCTCGATCGAACACTACTCGCTCATCTCTATTTATAATATGATTATACAGTAATACTATTATTACAATTTTTGACATTTTTTTGCATCTTCCCCTAATAGGACTGGGTGGGTTCACATATGCGTTGAAGAAGTACTGTATATAGACAGGCAGGAGAACAACAACAGACAACAGACAACAGGTAAGGGACCTATTAGACCTGCATAATTTTGGAGCAGTCAATGAGCCGAAAAGGCTTGTTTGTTGGCTGATGGTCATCTTTCATCAAGACGAAAGACACATAATTATCATCAGCACATCTCCCTCTGGAGAAAGGAGCACCAATAGATGTGTTATCACCCATCTGTTCTGGCACTGCCGGTGTAATGCAGCCCGAACATTCCTATTTGCATTGAACACATGTATAACTTGCATCAAAATGCATAATTGGAAAGAAAGATATATAATGTATGACATAAAAACTAACAGCAATAAAATGAATAAAAAATGATGACGGGACAATTTAAAATGTCAGTTGAAAAATCCATAAAAGACAAGGCAGCAGACTGGCTAAGGCAGCGTGCTGCATCCCATGAGTGGACTGTACTGCTATCAGATATGACAGAAGGCAGGTAACAATGCAAATTAAGTAAACGTCTCTGCAAACTACTATAGTATTCTACATGAGTCAGAAATATAATTGTGTCATTTACAAACACATAAGAATACAAATAAAACATATATAAATAAACTAAGTGGATGGAAAGCAATTAGACATGTACAGTAGTGCTAAAAAGAGAATCTTTTGGATGCCATAGCCAGGGCCGGTTTTAGACAAAGTGTGGCCCTGGGCAAAACTGAAAGTGGGGCCCCAAATCCTAAAATATTGGACCAGAAGTCTGACAGGACTTTGTAAGCACAGACAGCAGTTGCAACCTCCGCAGATCATTGTAGACTGCCATATTATATCTCTTTAGCCTTTCCACTGTAAGCTGCAGCCTCTTTGGATATGTTCACAGTATTTTCTGTGCTTAAAAAATCTAATATTATATTTTATAATGCAGCTTTGGCGTGGATTTTCTTTAATGCCCATTTTCAAAGGGAATTCTGGACATGGAACCCACATGAAGAATGGCCAGGGCACTTCTTTTTTTTTCATGGTGCAGTTTATAAAACCCCAAGCTGAAAAAAGGGTTGTCCCATCCGGGCCCCTGAAGTGAAGGGAGAGCACAGTGTGCATGTATGGTCATCCTCCATTATGCTATGAGTGTTCTGAAAATAGCCGATCTCATAGGAGTCTCATAGGAATGAATAGAGCAGTAACTGGCTTCCTGTCTTGGGTCAGTTGGAGGTCAGGGAGTTGGTCACATGACCCAGCTACAATTAGAAGAGGGGGATAACTCATAAATACAGTCTCTGATGAGAAGATTGCATTCACTACAGATTACATCATGCACCTTTCTAACAGGTCAGAGAATAACATTTTTTGCGGGAGTTCTTCTTTAAGGGCAATGCAGTGCTGTTACAATGAAAGTGTGACCCCCCCCCAGCAGCCCTGCACCCCCTCCTCCACAGACACTGCTGCATGATGGACTTACCAGCTAGAAATGGAACAGGCAGGGTGCTTTCATAAGAGAGGGTCCTGGGAGCAGCCAGCAGTCCAGGAGCTGAGGTCAGAGCCAGCAGAAGGCCCAGTCATCCAAGTCTGGTTTGGGTCTTGCAGCTTGGAGCAGTGCAGGTAAATGATAGGGGCGGAGCTAGCATAGCTCCGCCCACACCGAACGTCCGTTGCAGCAGGATTGTAATACAGTGCAGGCATGGTGGTCTGGTGAGACGCTGGGGGAAACTGTGCAGGGTGGACAGCAGCGGAGTTCTGCAGTATGTAAGAGAGCCAGTAAGGGAGCAGGGGGAGGAAAAACAGCTCCCACTGTTGCCCACTTAACTTTCAGACTGCAGGGGGCCCCTTTTGGAGAGGGGGCCCTGGGCAATTGCCTTGTTGCCCCCCCCCCCCCCCAACGCCGGCCCTGGACAGTAATGTTCTGAAAACTTTAATGGTGCTACATAGTGGAGTTCCGGGACACTATGGCCCAGATTTACTAATGTGTCTGTGCCAAAAATCTGTCTAAAAGTAGCACACTTTGGTACATCTAGGGTTTATACATAAGGGGTGGGTTTAGCAGGGCCTCACAGGAGAGGGGCACAGCCTAAAATGAGACATTTTCCATCAAAATTGCACCACAATTCTACAATAAAAATCTGGCTCATAGTAAGCCTACCAGCAGTTGGAACAGAGTCAGAGAAAAGTGTTTATCTCTGCAACATATTTATCATCCAGCCTGAGCCACAGTGATACAGTGCCTTGAAAAAGTATTCATACCCCTTGAACTTTTCCACATTTTTTTACATTGCACAAACTTAAATGTATTTTATTGGGATTTTATGTGATAGACCAACACAAAGTAGCAAGTATGTGTGAACTGAAAAGAAAAAGATACATGGATTTCAAATTTTTTAATAAATAAAAATCTGAAAAGTGTGAAGGCCTCAGAGTTTTGTTAGAGAACATTAGTGATCAAACTGCAGTTGTCCAAGTCCAGACCTAAATCCTATTGAGAATCTGTGGCAAGACTTGAAAATTGTTGTTCACAGACACTCTCCATCCAATCTGACTGAGCTTGAGCTACGGTATTTTGCAAAGAAGATTGGACAAAAACTTCAGCCTCTAGATATCATAAACTTACCTGTCCGAGCTGCAGTGGCACAATCCTCAACCTTGGCATGGCTGCACCGGGAGAGAGGCGCTACTGAGCCACATACCGTGGTGATGGGACAGCATCAGGGGACTTGGAGCAATGCTTTGTTTCCCCCTGCAGCAGACGTGTGCAGGAGGAGATTAGCAGTGGATTAGTTATTCAGCTGCTCTATTCCTGTGTGCTAGTGTTTCTGACTAATGGAGCGCCTATCAGGTGCTGATCCACAACTCAGTGCTCTATTTAAACACCTTCCCGGCCATACAACAGTGCCAGTGATAGTCTTGTTTGGGCTCACTAGTTTGGGTCCTGGTTCTTGCTCCTGAGCTGTTTTGGATTGCTCATGTTTTTGACCTTGGCTCATCCTTTGACTGCTTTCTGTCTCTCGTTTTTATACTGCGCTGTCCTCCTGGTTTGCAGCGAAAGATGGTCTTACAAAGTATTGACTCAGGGGGGCTAATTATGCATGCCATAAAAAAATTTGAAATCCTTGTATAATTTTCTTTTTACTTTACACATACTTGCTACTTTGTGTTGGTCTATCACATTGGGGGTAGAAGGGGATATAAACCACTGGGCCCTATGAACTAAACTGTTTCAGCAATGACATTGCGATTAGCCACACCTAAAGGCTCCTTTGATGTGAGGAAACAGCCCTGTATTAACACTTTGTGGCTTTTTTAATCTGGTAGGAGGTACAATATTTTTTTTCTAATACCTCATTCTTTTTTTTGTCTTTATACTTACAACACCCTACTCTACTTTCATGAAATGATATCTCCTTAAAAAAATATTCCTTTTTGATGTTTGTGAACTGATACTAATTGTATTGAATGAAATAATCTTAAAATGAAAAACATTTATGGAACATGAATCATTGTGTATACTAGTTAACAGATTAATAATTAACAGATCTTCTGTTAGGTAATGGTTCTGAAATGAATAGAAATAAATGTGCATTATCAGCCCATTTTTTATGACGCAGTCTACATTGTTATCTAGTAATATGCTACATTTTCCAGTATTGAGCAATTAATTAGTATTTTTAATACAATAAGCCAAATAAATAGACTGCAAAATAAATGTTTGATCTTAGACTATAGTTCTGTTTACAGAAACCAAGAATGCTCATGTAATGGGAACTTTTAAACAACCATATTTCTAGTTTATCTGGGATTCATATATCTGTTTATTATTACTTATACTTAGAGGATATGACATGATAGGTGGGCATCCCATATTAGGCGACCACAACATTCAGGCAGAGATTAAATGGAGAGGTAGCTTGCTCGTTGCCTTCCATAAACTTTAATCATTTTTCAACCCATTTTACCCCTTTTCTCATGATATATTATCCACCAGACAAACTCTTTTACACCCAATATTTTGTTTTACAGATTTTCTCAACAAGAAACAGTTGAAAAAGCAAAGTTATATATCATAAGACTCACCACCGTACTTTTACCTACTGCAACCAATGCATCAAGGTGAATCATGCCATCTGAAGGTACAATGCAACTACAGTACTGCTTTGAGACAATGAACAAGTCATGTGAAAAGAATAATTGGGCAAACAACATAAGGATTCCCATGTATGTGTTCATGGTAAGCACCATTTTGGCTACAATAGCTGGAAATCTTGCTGTGATCATCTCCATAGCTCATTTCAAGCAGCTTCACACACCAACAAATTACCTGATTCTTTCCATGGCCACTGTGGACTTCCTATTGGGGTGTCTTGTTATGCCATACAGCATGGTTAGATCCGTGGAGAACTGCTGGTATTTTGGAGAAATCTTCTGTAAAATCCATACTGGAATAGACATAATGCTCAGTACAGCTTCCATATTCCATCTTTCATTTATCTCAGTGGATAGATATTATGCAGTATGTGATCCATTGAGATATAAGACAAGAATGAGTATTTTTACTGTACTTACAATGATCATTGTCAGTTGGGTGCTACCTGCTATTTTTGCCTTTGGTATGATCTTCCTTGAGCTTAATATAAAGGGTTCTGAATCATATTTCTACAATGAGGTCAGCTGCATTGGAGGCTGCTTTGTGTTTTTCAGTGAAACATCAGGGGTAGTGGCCTCCATGTTGTCCTTCTTTATTCCCGGATTCATTATGATCTGTATTTATGGAAAAATATACATCATTGCCAGGAGACAAGCAAGATCGATTAAAGACATTACAAATCAGATGCAATTCCAGATTGATCTCAATGGAAGACAACATGGATCCCGATGCAGAGAAAGGAAAGCAGCTAAAACCCTGGGAACAATTATGGGAGTTTTTCTGTTTTGCTGGTCACCTTTCTTTTTCTCCACAGCTACTGGTCCATTTTTGAACTATGGTATTCCACCCATTGTCATTGATGCATTTGTATGGATTGGATATTTAAATTCAACTTTCAACCCAATAGTTTATGCTTTCTTCTATATGTGGTTTCGCAGAGCACTAAAACTGATCTTATTTGGAAAAGTTTTTCAGTTTGATTCTTCTAGAACTATTTTATATTATGAGTAATCCATCAGGACAAGCGAAAAAAGGAGAAAATAATGAACACTGAAACAATATGACTGGATGAATAAGTATACTTTACATAAATAGAAAATCCAAGCAATATTCTATCATACACTATACTACTGTATATACAACTATGGGTGTCTATCCATATACTGTATCTATGTATATTATCTCAAAATATACATGAGACGCGATTAGATGAGTACATTAATTTATCAAAATATCTAAGTATCAATTTTCTTAAAGTAAATGTCTACTTTTTACTACCATATTGTTTCAGGTTTGGTATTCTGTGCTCATTCAACTGTCACACGGCTTAGAATTTTACTGCATATTGTGTATTTATATATATTACTGTATTATAATTATTTAAGGATAATGTAAAAACAGTATGCAGCAATTCCAAAACTTCCCAAGTGGTTTCTAAAGGCAGCTAGAATTGCAAAATGTTACTTTTTGTGCATGCAAGGAATTTGGACCTCTTATCAGAAGTGGGGCACCAACCATTGCTTTAATAAACTTTAGAGATGAGTGAATGTCTTGAAATTCATTTTTGGTCCGAATCTAACTAATCGGTTGTAAGATTTAATTCGGGTACAAATAAATTCATCCTGATCAAAAGTGCTCCAGTTGACCTAAAATTTTTCACACAACACTTTGACGTTTCCTAAGACTCATATTTTTTCTCTCTTGTCTTTTTATTTATATATTTTTTTTATAAATTTCTATCTCTTTCTCTTTTCAAGGTCTTTAATGCAAAGACTGCATTAATACTGGACTGGACTACATTAGGCTGGACTGGGACTGAAATTCAGTTGTGGCATTACAAAACAGACAGGCCCACTTTTTGCTTTGTGTGCGGTGAATGTGAAATATATTTGCACTCAAGTGCTAATGTTATAGTTGGAAGGATAGTACATTCACCATTCACCACCCAGTGACATCTCCTCTAATGTAGATGTTTTCTCTCCTCACCTTCTCCATTGAGATCAACCATACTGACATCTTCCAGCCATGCTTCATCTGCAGAGTTTACCACACAGACATCTTTGTTCCCCCATTTTTAACATTCTTCCCCTCCTGGTGCCCCATCGATGCTATCCTGCTGCTACCCCCAATTCTGTGCCTGTTGTGCTCCCATATGCCTCCAAACACTATACTGAAGATATAACAGTGCCATACAGTCCCCCATACTAATAGTGCTACCAAAGGTCCCACCAAATATAATTCTCTCCCAGAGCCCCCTCAATACTAAAAGTGCCCCCTATATTGATAATGCTCCCTGAGAGTGCCCCTCCTTATAGTGCGCCAGTAGTTACTATAGGCCCTTCTATAGTGTCCCCAGTAGTTGACATAGGCCTCTGTATAGGAGGCCCGACACAGGCAGTAGCAATGATTTCACTACTTCACAACCCCCTGACAGGGGCGGTCTTGGCATTTCTGGGGCCCTAAGCGAAGTTATGCCGGGGGCCCCCACCCCCCAATGATGACGCCCCTGATGACACGCCCTCTGATGACACCCCCCCAATGGCACGCCCCCCACACATCAAAGACTGGGACTAGAGCATGCTCGGGTGGAATTTGCGTGCGCTTTTTCAAATCTGCACGCTAATTCATATGCATATTTTAGTATGTACACTAATGTGTATGCATTTTATAAATTAGTACGCATTAGTGTACTAATTTATAAAATGAGTACGCATTCGGACAAATGCAGTACGTGACAGCTGGGCGGGCGGTCTTGGACACCAGCACAAGAGCGGAGCGTGGGGGCCCCCTTGGACGTCGGGGGCCCTATGCAAATGCATAGGATGTGTGGTGCCCAAGACCGCCCCTGCCCCCTGTGCTTACTCATAGGCTTCAGGCCTAGTGGACTGTGGTTTATAAGAGTGAACAGCAGGGTCATCCTAGGGATTGCAATACAATTGTATCTGCGGTGGCAACTAGTATCATCGCTGAGGGTGGTCCACCCAGGCACCAGCCCATCTGTCATTTGCCAGATCGGTAGTCCAACCCTGGCTATGGGTAAAAGCATGGTTAAGGGAAAATGTGCAAAAGAATTTTGGAAAAAAAGGCACAAATGGACAACCTTTGTGTCCAAAATATATCTTGCTGCTGACACAGTTAAATATGCTTATTTGTACCCTTTAGAAAATTTGCAACAGGTTTTTAGAAAAAAATGTGCAATTTCACATCGTCCAGTGTGCTGGCTCCTGTATATAAAAAAAGAATACTGTCTCATTAAAACAGCAGATTCTGTATGTACATGAACAGCTCACACACAATAAACTTACTGAACCTATCCTATCCCAAGTGCTAAAACCTGTCTTTCTATCAAGTAATTCAATCTACCTAACTAAATGTTCCCAATTCCTAGCACTGTTCCTGTAACACTGTACTCACTATCTTGTGTGCCTAATTGCTGGGTCTCTGACAAATATGTCCTATCATATCATTGGCTGTGCAAAGAATGGTGTCTTTTCTTGGGACCTACATCAGTCAATATTGTCCTTCCTGACAGGCTGTAAAGCTGACTGCAAGGAATTATGGGCAAGTCCGCCAGCCATGGATTTGTGGTCCTCTGATTTCATTTTCACTGCTTCCCTCACTGAATTTTATATGGAAAATGACATACAACACTTTGCTTGATTCACCTGAATTGCATCGTCAAAACTTTTGCTTTGTTTGACAGTAGAATTTTTCAGAAATTTAGAACAAAAACGATATGTCTACATAACTTCTGCCCACCCACCGTAGTAACAAAGAAAGCCTTCACATTGCAGGGCAGGGAAAAAGAGAACAATCTTAGCATGTTGATAATAAAACATAAATGTCCTGAGATATAACGTGAATAAGTGATCATTACCGTGGGATAAGGGAAGGTGGAAGCTTAAACTAGTTGGAAAAACTAAATACCTCCAAATGTAAACTACCCGAGGAGACATGAGGAATAATCCAGAGTGTACCCTTCATAGAAATGTCTATTTTCTGATAGCAGCATCCTTAGGTATGTTGCAATCTCTGTAGTTCAACCAGCAATCCCAATTTTTCAAGTATAGAGCCTTTTTGTTATTGGAAGAGGCCCACATTCCTTCATACCAGCAATTGTTATCAATATCTCTCGTGATTCTCTTAAGTAGGGGCAAAGAATTATCCCTTCAACACAATGCTATTTTAATCCTTGCTGCTATGATACCGTGTAATATAATTGATCTATGCATAAGAGGAAAGGAAGAAATGCCAATAGAAAGTAATGCTAACGGAGGGTCGGGTTGAATTACATATTGACATACATCTGAGAGAATTTTAAATAAGTCAGACCATAGCTTGAGTATTTTAGGACAGTACCACCACATGTGTATATAAGAACCAGTATCAGAATGACAGTGCCAACATGTGGGAGAAAGTTCAAGGAAAATCTTACTTAAAAGATGAGGGGTTTTATACCACCTATACAAGATTTTCCTCGAGTTCTCCAGATGGCTAGCACATCTAGACAGCTTTGAAGTCACAGTGAAAGCTTCTTGCCATTGAGATACAGAAAGCTTCATCTGTAGATCATTATGCCAGTCATCAATAATATGAGAAAGAGGGTCTATCCGACAAACTTTTAAAATCTGATAGCCCTTGGAGATACCTCTATCAGCGGGTCTGCAAGAAGTAAACCACTTGTGTAACTCAGAAGAAGCAACTTCAGACATAAATCTAGCAGGTGAGTTCAATAGGTGTCTGACTTGAAGGTATTTGTAGAAATCTGCATGTAGAATGCCATATTTTTCTCTAATATGGGAGAAGTCTACCCAAGCATTAGCCTGTCTAAGTTGAGAAATAGATTTAATACCTTTAAGCATCCAATCCGACAGGTCTAGGTCGGGTATGGCTATTTCACAAATACTCAGTGGGGAAGAGTATAGATCAGCAGGCATTAGTTTGTCTAACCTGGTTATATGGTTCCAGATCTGGAAAAAGGCTCTAGCACATATTAAAGGGCATTCCTGTCTGATATCAAATATGGAACGGGCTGAAAGAAGAAGAGATACATGATATTTCCCCAGTATCGATTTTTCAATAGAAACCCATTTTTTATGCATATCACTTCTGGAAAGATGTCTAATCTGATCTAAGACAATAGCTTTGTGGTAATTAAGAAGGGAGGGGAAATTAAGCCCTCCTGTATGTAGGGGTTTGAATAGTATGGCAGATTTAACTCTAGGTTTTATTTTTCCCCAAGTATGTCTAAGTAAGATTGATTGCAATTTTTGAATATATGAAAAGGGAAGGGGAATAGGTACATTTCTCATAACATACAGTATTTTAGGCAATATGATCATCTTCATGACATGATATTCTACCTATCCAGGATAAAGTGTTCATATTGAGTTTGGAAATGCTAGATTTAACGTCCTCAAGTAAGGGAACAAAGTTTTCTTCAAATAGTTTATTAGTGGGGAAGGCCAATTTTATGCCTAAATAGGTGAGAGAATTTTCCGCCCACACAAAATCACATGTGTGGGAAATGTGTTTTACCACCTTAATCGGTAATCCCAAGTTGAGTATTTGGGATTTGCTCACATTTATCTTATAGTATGAGGCGTGCCCAAAGCGAGATATGATATCTTGAATTGCTGGCAATGAAGTAGAGGGATTGGAAGTGATAATGAGTACGTCATCAGCGAATAAACCAATATGATGATCTAGTGAACCTACAGAGACACCCTTTATGATCGAGGAGGCTCTAATATGCTCTGCAAATAGCTCCATGGCCAGGGCGAAAATTAAAGGAGACAAGGGACAGCCTTACCTGGTCCCATTTTTTATTTTAAAGGGCTTTGACAAAAAACCAGAAGAATATACCGAGGGTTAGAGTAAAGAGCCATAATGGCATTGAGGATGAAACCAGACATTCCACATTTTTTAAGCGTCTCTCTCACATATCCCCAATGAATTCTGTCGAACGCCTTCTCCGCATCCAGAGATAGAAGCAGAGAAGGCGTCCGAGAGGCATAAACAACATGCAAAAGGTCAATGAAGCGCCTGGTACCATCGGATGATTGCCTATTTTGTACAAAACCAATTTGATCACTATTGATCAATGAAGGTAAAATATCGACCAATCTCCCTGCCAATATCTTTGCATATATCTTAATGTCCGTATTAAGCAGAGAGATTGGTCTAAAGTTCGCTGGAGTGTCAGCACTTTTGCCCTGTTTAGGTAAGGTGATAATCAAAGCACTAAGCATGTCATGTGGGATTGTGCCCTGATGAGCTAGTAAATTAAATGTTCTAACCATATAAGGAGCCAGAAGAGAAGAGAATACCTTGTAGTATTCATTTGTAAGGCCATCTGGGCCAGGTGTTTTATTGGGTTTAAGTGTGGAAATGGCTTTATTAACTTCAGAAATGGATATGTCCATGTTCAATGACTCAAACTGGGAGGGGGAAATGGTAGGTAGAGAAATCTCCTCTAGAAAGGAGTTTATGTGAGAAATGTTAGGCTGAAAAGTAGTTGGGGAAGATTCTAAATTATATAGGCTAGCGTAATAGTGGGCAAATTCCTCCGAAATCAGTTTCGGGTTGAGAATCTTTTGCTTGTTTTATCCAGTAAATATGGTATTTTAGTTCTAGCTTCTTTTTTCTTGACTCTATTGGCAACTAGCTTGGATGAGAGTCCATTTTGTATCAGGACTCCATCTTAACCTAAGATTAATTTGAAAGAAGAAGTTTCTATGTTTCTGATAACTTACTTACTTACAGGAAATTGCAGAACTAAATATATAAATATAATGTTCATTGTGAGGGTAACCACTTCTTCTTTAAAGGTTCAGAAAACATGTATCTGACCTTTTGACATCCTCTTAAAACAGACACGTCTGCCTGTGATCAGGAAGAGTTGGGGGATGGAGTTGGGGGATGGAATTGTGGTTTCGTTCAGTAGTTCAGTAAATGTCATGTTTGTAAAAAGTTACAGAAACTGCACATCTGCACTATAGAAACTCCGCCCACCTATCTGCGGTTTTGTACTATAAAGAGCAACGTGTTCTGTCAATAAACAGGGAATATTTGATTCAGCTAATAAGCCTGTGTCAATTCCTCTGAGCGCTCAAAAGATTTCTAATTTGGGACCCCGACAATCATAGAGAAGGGGGTTTTGCCCCAACATGTCCCTTGTGTCTTTTTTCTAGATCACTAATTGTGGAAAGAAGGGAATTTAATGTTGCCAATTTGATCTTTTTCTGCTGGGCTGCGTGTTTAATAAAAAGACCTCTTATAACGGCCTTATGAGCGTTCCAAAGAGTGACATCAGAAACAGAATCATTATCATTTAAATGATAATAATCGCTTAAGTTATTATTTATATCAGTATGGATAGTATTCGCTTTGCAAGTTATCTAGCAATTCCAAAGTAATGGGGGCATGACGAGGTGATATTGAGTATTTTGGAAGTCTTAATTTTTTGAAGAAGCCATTTGTCAGACAAAAAGAAATCAATACAGGAAAAGGAGTTATGGGGTCTGGAAAAAAAAGTATAATCTTTCTCATTGGCATGTTGAGCGCGCCACACATCAACCAACTCAGAAGAGAATAAATATTCCTGTAGAGAAGCCTTAGATGAGGTCTGTGTTTGAGTGGGGAGTTTGTCAATTGTCGGATCAGGGCACAAATTAAAGTCACCACATACCAGTAACGAGCCTTGTTTTACTTCTTGGGCCTTATTTAGGACTTTCTTAACCACTTCCCATCCGGGCCATTTACCCCCTTCCTGACCAGCCCTAATTTTGCAAATCTGACACGTGTCACTTCATGTGGTAATAACTTTGGAACGCTTTTACTTATCCAAGCCATTCATAGATTGTTTTCTTGTGACACATTGTACTTTGTGTTAATGGTAAATTTGAGTCAATATATTTTACCTTTATTTATAAAAAATCCAAAATTTACTGAAAATTTTGAAAAAAATAAAAATGTTTTAAATATTAATTTCTCTGCTTTTACGTTTCATAGGGATATCTAATAGAGATGAGCGAGCATACTCGTCCGAGCTTGGTGCTCGTTCGAGTATTAGGGTACTCGTAAGTGCTCGCAGCTCGGACGAGTATCTCGCCATGCTCGAGGAAATGGCAACTTCCGCATCGTGCATTTTTGGCGCCTATAAACTCAGCCAATCACAAGCCAGGAGACTCTGCGGTACACCCAGCATCATGTGGGGCCCTTACATGTCGATAGCAGGGGTTGGCTGGCCTAATCAGGTGACCCTGGAATATACTACTGACTGGCCGCGGTGCTCGGCTCAGATGCTGTCTGGATGTCGTTAGGGATAGAGCTGCTGCGTTTTAGGGAGAGTGTTAGGGCCTGCATTTAGTTCTCTGTTAGGCAGGAATCACCCACAAAGAACCCAACAGCCCTTCTAAGGGCTACAAGAATTTTTTTTTGTCTCCTGGCTTGGCTGGCTGGCTGGCACTAGTAGTGCAGCTATCGCCATATATAACCCCGTTTTTTTTAAATGTTATATCTCAGTGATACAAATCCATTTCACACAGCTGCGTCAAACCATTCTGTCTGTCACAGTTTAGTACACTCACTCCAATCTGTATTTTCTGTCCAGGTGACACTTTCTGTACGTCACTTAATTAAACCAAATCTTTTGCTGTCACGTATATAGCTTGATCCCAAAAATCTCTGTGCGACATTTGTCTGGGTCGCAGTCAAAATAGCCACGGTCAGCAGGATGTCAGTTAGCTCTACGATAGTTTCTGCACGTCACGTTCCCAAAAAAACAAAACTACAAAAAAAAAAAAATTTTTTTAAAATAGTTTTTTTGTTGTTTTAGCTCAGTGATACAAATCCATTTCACACAGCTGCATGGAACCATTCTGTCTGTCACAGTTCAGTACACTCACTCCAATCCGTATTTTCTGTCCAGGTGACACTTTCTGTACGTCACTTAATACAACCAAGTCTTTTGCTGTCACGTATATAGCTTGATCCCAAAAATCTCTGTGCGACATTTGTCTGGGTCGCAGTCAAAATAGCCAACGTCAGCAGGGTGTCAGTTAGCTCTACGATAGTTTCTGCACTTCACGTTCCCCAAAAAAAACAAAACTACAAAAAAAAATAAAAAAAAAAAATAGTTTTTTTGTTGTTTTAGCTCAGTGATACAAATCCATTTCACACAGCTGCGTGGAACCATTCTGTCTGTCACAGTTCAGTACACTCACTCCAATCCGTATTTTCTGTCCAGGTGACACTTTCTGTACGTCACTTAATTAAACCAGACTGAACAAGTTTGTGGGTTTCAGTACAGCAGGCCCATTTATTTTTTATTTTTTATATAATACACTTATATACAGAAAATGTTGAACCCCAGGGCTAAGGGTCGAGGATGAGGGCGTGGGCATTCAATTACTGCAGGGGGCAGAGGCTGTGGTCCTGGGCAGGGTGAGACAGTACCTACTAATGAGGGAGCAGGGGAACCCCGCAGAGCTACACTCCCTAGCTTCATGTCTCAACTTAAAGGGACACGTGGTAGAGGACTGTTGAAACCACAACAGTGCGAATAGCTGATGTCGTGGATTGCGGACAATGCTTCA
>ONZH01009382.1:0-41589 GCA_900303285.1 Rhinella marina
TTTTTTTTTTTTTTTAATAAAATGGTCAAACAGGGGTCTGGGGGAGTGTTTATTTCAATAAATTGTTTTATACTTGTGTGTGTGTATTTTTTTTTTACAATATTACAGTTTTAGTAATTATAGCTATCTATAGACGGCCCTGATTACTAATACTGGGCTTAGTGCTTGCTGGTATGGCAGGCCAGCACTATTACCTCGGCACCCACTGCCACCAGGGGTGCTGGGAAGAGCCGGGTACCCGCAGGACCGGACCTTCTAAATTGAGGGTCTGGCTCTGGGGCGGCTATAGGCTGGTACCATTAGGCTGGGAAGGGCCAATAACCGTGTCCCTTCCCACCCTGGTAGTGCCAGGCTGCCGCTGCTGGTTGTATCTGGCTGGCGAGGAAAAAAGGGGGGGACCCCATGCCATTTTTTTACAAAAATAATTAAATAATTTTTAAAAAAATGGCGTGGGGTCCCCTCCTTTTTTCCTTTGCCAGCCAGATACAACCAGCAGCGGCAGCCTGGCACTACCAGGGTGGGAAGGGACACGGTTATTGGCCCTTCCCAGCCTAACGGTACCAGCCTGTAGCCGCCCCAGAGCCAGACCCTCAATTTAGAAGGTCCGGCCCTGCAGGTACCCGGCTCTTCCCGGCACCCCTGGTGGCGGTGGGTGCCGAGGTAATAGATGTTGGGGTTAGTGCTGGCCTGCCATACCGGCAAGCACTAAGCCCAGTATTAGTAATCAGGGTTGTCTGTAGATAGCCATAATTACTAAAACTGTAGTATTGTAAAAAAAAATACACACACACAAGTATAAAACATTTTATTGAAATAAACACTCCCCCAGACCCCTGTTTGACCATTTTATTAAAAAAAAAAAAAAAAAAAGCTGGTCCGACGTAGTCCACCGAATCCGACGTAGTCCTCTGCATTCACGACCCTGAAAAATAGAAAACAAACACACAAACACAGACCACTTACCTCTTCCTGCACTGGGATAATACACACAGCGATGTCACTGTACAGGGATAATAAACACAGTAATGTCACAGTACAGACTTAATAAACACAGTGATGTCACCGTACAGGGATAACAAACACAGTGATGTCACAGTACAGACATAATAAACACAGTGATGTCACAGTACAGACATAATAAACACAGTGATGTCACAGTACAGACATAATAAACACAGTGATGTCACCATACAGGGATAATAAACACAGTGATGTCACAGTACAGGGATAATAAACACAGTGATGTCACCCTACAGGGATAATAAACACAGTGATGTCAAAATCCAGGGATAATAAACACAGTGATGTCACCATACAGGTATAATAAACACAGTGATGTCACAGTACAGGGATAACACAGTGATGTCACAGTACAGGGATAATAAACGCAGTGATGTCACAGTACAGGGATAATAAACACAGTGATGTCACAGTACAGAGATCATAAACACAGTGATGTCACAGTACAGAGATAATAAACACAGTGATGTCACAGTACAGGGATAACAAACACACTGATGTCACCGTACAGGGATAATAAACACAGCGATGTCACAGGACAGAGATAATGAACACAGTGATGTCACAGTACAGGGAAAATGAACACAGTGATGTCACAGTACAGGATAATAAACACAGATGTCACATACAGGGATAATAAACACAGTGATGTCACAGTACAGGGATAATAAACACAGTGATGTCACAGTACAGGGATAACAACACAGTGATGTCACCGTACAGGGATAACAAACACAGTGATGTCACAGTACAGAGATAATAAACACAGTGATGTCACAGTAAAGGGATAATAAACACAGTGATGCCACAGTACAGGAATAATAAACACAGCGATGTCAACCGATCAGAGATAATAAACACAGTGATGTCACAGTACAGGGATAATAAACACAGTGATGTCACCGTACAGGGATAATAAACACAGTGATGTCACCGAACAGGGATAATAAACACAGCGATGTCACCGAACAGAGATAATAAACACAGTGATGTCACCGTACAGGGATAATAAACACAGTGATGTCACAGTACAGAGATAATAAACACAGTGATGTCACAGTACAGGGATAATAAACAGTGATGTCACAGTCCAGGAATAATAAACACAGTGATGTCACAGTCCAGGGATAATAAACAGTGATGTCACAGTCTAGGAATAATAAACACAGTGATGTCACAGTCCAGGGATAATAAACACAGTGATGTCACAGTCTAGGAATAATAAACACAGTGATGTCACAGTCCAGGGATAATAAACACAGTGATGTCACAGTCCAGGAATAATAAACACAGTGATGTCACAGTCCAGGGATAATAAACACAGTGATGTCACAGTCCAGGGATAATAAACACAGTGATGTCACAGTACAGAGATAATAAACACAGTGATGTCACAGTATAGGGATAATAAACACAGTGATGTCACAGTACAGGGATAATAAACACAGTGATGTCACAGTACAGGGATAATAAACACAGTGATGTCACAGTACAGGGATAATAAACACAGTGATATCACAGTACAGTGATAATAAACACAGTGATGTCACCGTACAGGGATAACAAACACAGTGATGTCACAGTACAGGGATAATAAACACAGTGATGTCACAGTACAGAGATAATAAACACAGTGATGTCACAGTAAAGGGATAATAAACACAGTGATGCCACAGTACAGGAATAATAAACACAGTGATGTCAACCGATCAGAGATAATAAACACAGTGATGCCACAGTACAGGGATAATAAACACAGTGATGTCACCGTACAGGGATAATAAACACAGCGATGTCACCGTACAGGGATAATAAACACAGTGATGTCACCGAACAGGGATAATAAACACAGCGATGTCACCGAACAGAGATAATAAACACAGTGATGTCACCGAACAGAGATAATAAACACAGTGATGTCACCGTACAGGGATAATAAACAGTGATGTCACAGTCCAGGAATAATAAACACAGTGACGTCACAGTCCAGGGATAATAAACACAGTGATGTCACAGTCCAGGGATAATAAACAGTGATGTCACAGTCTAGGAATAATAAACACAGTGATGTCACAGTCCAGGGATAATAAACACAGTGATGTCACAGTCCAGGAATAATAAACACAGTGATGTTACAGTCCAGGGATAATAAACACAGTGATGTCACAGTCCAGGGATAATAAACACAGTGATGTCACAGTCCAGGGATAATAAACACAGTGATGTCACAGTCCAGGAATAATAAACACAGTGATGTTACAGTCCAGGGATAATAAACACAGTGATGTCACAGTCCAGGGATAATAAACACAGTGATGTCACAGTACAGGGATAATAAACAGTGATGTCACAGTCCAGGAATAATAAACACAGTGATATCACAGTCAAGGGATAATAAACACAGTGATGTCACAGTCAAGGAATAATAAACACAGTGTACAGAAAGTTAAAAAAAAAATTATACTTACCTTTTTCATAGCAGCAGGGCCAGCATCATCAGAGCAGGAGATCTTCTTCTCATGTCTGAAGGGGGCGGGGCCTATGCTGCCGGCCGGCCCCGCCCCCCGCCGAGACCTGAGGTATGCCTGGGAGGTACGGAGAGCTGCAGGGGGGACAGGAGGGAGGATGGAAGAAGCAGACAGCCGATTTCGGCTATCTGCTCCTTCCTGCAACAGGCAACTGTCTCTACGTCCTATGGACGCAGAGACAGCTGCCAGAGGCTGGATCCGGGACGGTTGGGAGGTATGCGGCAGCGGGGGGCAGCACCAGGGGCGTGGGGCCCCCCCTGAAATCATTGGAGCCGAGGCCTGGAGCAGTAGCTCCAAATGCTCCAATGATAATCTGGCCCTGACTATAGGTTCCTGGCTTGGGGCCTACCGGAGGATCCTCCGGTCCTCTGGTGGGCCAGTCCGACACTGCATAGGTATAGGTAATAGGTGATAGGTAAAATAAATACAACAGACTGCGGTGGTGTATAACAATGTCCGCTAATATAACTTGTATGGGAGGCAGAGGCAGTGTAAAAAAAAAAAATTTAAAAAAAAATATATACAGCACACACACACAATATATATATATATATATATTTTTTTTTTTTTGAGGGGGGGGAGACTAAAGGCTGAGGCTCCAAAACAAACTTAACAATACTATTAGTAACGTTAGCTAACAACAGCTACTCTCCTATTAAGCGTAGAAAACGGAGGCGGACGTAGACAACAGTGTTTGGTTTTGAAATAGGGTTTTGGAGACTTCAGGTTCACCCAGCCCATGACATGACACAAGACATTTGGCTGTAAAATTATGGCCCGGCTGACAGCAACAGTGGGAAGACACTCAGACTATTCTGCCCTGCAAAGCCTGATCTAATCACCACCAGCATCAGCAAGAGGAGTATGAAATTCAGATGTAATCCAGCCTTTATTCATTTTTATAAAGGTATTTTTTTGAACACTGCCCGGTGACAGATTTGTCCTTTTGGGTCTCACCCCCCCCAGTGGCACTAAAAACCCTCTCTGACATGACACTTGAGGCTGGGCAGGAAAGAAGCCCTGGTGCATAGTGGGACAGTTCCGGCCACTGTTGTAATCTGCCTGCCCAGAAGTCCATGGGGTCTGAGAAGAGGCTTTGTGAGCCAGACTGCAGGTACGCCTGAACCTGCTCATTGAGGTGGGTGATCTGGGCCTGCTCACTTGGCTGCAGCTGTTGGGAGCCTACAGAGAAAAATTCCTGCATCATGCTAATTAGGCTTAACTAGCTGCTGCTGGTTGTGGCAGAAGGTGGATGACTCGGTCGGATCTCCTTCTCAGACAAGCTGGCAGCAGGCTGGGGCTGGCTGAAAGTTGTAGCCAGGTTACTACATAGCTTCTCCTGCAATGATACTAATTTCTCTTCCCTTTCCTAGGGAGGAAAACAATCCCCCATGTTGGATTGATACCGCGGGTCCAGAAGCATCGCCAGCCAGTATTCGTCAGTCTGCCTTATGTTTAGGATACGCCTGTCAGTGCCTAAGCATGTGAGCATACAACTCGCTATCCTGCCCAGCGTGCCTGAGAGGCCACTTCTTTCCATCTCAGCCTCTCTCTGAGAAACTGCTGTGTCCCTGAAAGTCTCATCATCCTCATCCTCCACCTGTGTTTCCTCCTCCCCCTCCTGGTCATCATCACCCTCATTAAAATCCTCCTCCTCTCCTCCCTCCTCTAACTGAAGCTCCTCATCCTCATCCTCCTCCTGCTCCGCAAGGGAACTTTGGCGTTGGGGCTCCCCTACAGTAACAGCATGGCGGATAGACAAATGGCCAGGATTTCCTTCCCCCATTGCCCCCTGCTGCATAAGCGTGAGTGTCTTTTCCAGCACAAATATTATTGAAATTATGTCGTTCATACCGCAGCTATCCCGGCTGACCAATTTGGTGGCTTCTTCTAAGGGCCTTAGAACAGTGCAGGCATCTTGGACCAGCCTCCACTGCCGGAAATCAAAGCCTCATCTGCTCCCTATGGTGGAAGATTCCCACTGCTGCTGGACAAAATCGTCCACTGCTCTACGAGTCGCTGCAACATATGAAGAGTGGAATTCCACCGGGTCGGCATGTCACCTATTAAGCGGTGTGGCAGAAGACCGTTTTGCAGTTCTACCAGAGCGTGGCGAGATACATATGAATGGCTGAAATGAGTGCAAAGCTTATGCGACTTTACCAGCACTGTGCGCAGGCCAGTGAATGTTTTTAGAAATCTTTGCACCACTAGATTTAGGACATGTGCCATACAGGGAGCATGCGAGAATTGACCCAAGTTCAGCACTGCCACTATATTTGTCCCATTGTCACTCACTACCTTGCCCACTTCCAGCTGCCATGGAGTCAGCAAGCGTGCTATTTGCTGCTTCATGTAATGCAACAAGCGCTGGCCTGTGTGGCTGCTACTGCCAAGACAAACTAAGTCTAACACTGCATGGCACCGTTTCACCTGGCACATGTGATATGAAGGAGTGGGGGTAACACGCTGCCCTGACGCTCCAGCAGGCGGACTGCCCGTGGAGGTGGAAGCGGATAGTTGTTGGGTGGTCTGCTGCAATCCTGGCTGGAAAGCACGTGGAGGTGCCAACAGCAATTGGCCATAAGCACTGCTCCAGGTGTCCACCGTGATGTGCACCGTGCTGCAGAGAGACAGCTACAGGGAGTGTCCAATATTGTCAGCCACGTGGGAGTAAAGGGCGGGGATAGCTTTGTTGGAGAAGTAATGCCGGCTAGGGACCTGCCAGCGTGGCTGAACGCAAGCCATTAGCTCCCTAAAAGCTGGGCAGTCAACCAGCTGGTACGGCAGAGACTGCACAGCCAGCAACTTTGTCAGGTGACCATTCAGTTTGCGCACTGTCGGATTACTTGTGGCGTAAAACTGCTTCCTGGCCACGCACTCGGCAATGGACGGCTGCCGAATGAGAGGAGGTGGAGACATGCACGCACTGGGCAACGATGAGGTGGATGTACTAGTTACACTCCGGGATGCGGGCTAAGCTATGGCCCTGGATGTGGCCTGCCTGACAGAAGGGACCCCGGGAGAAGTAACCAGCTCTTTAGTATTAATGGGCTGCTCTAAATTGCCGGCATGACGCCGATTCAAATGGTTCCACAGAGCAGTGGTCCCAACATTTGTGGCTTTCCCACAGCTCAATTTCTGTTTACACAAATTACACGTGGCCATACTATCCCCCGGCAGAGTGGTAAAATACTTCCACACACCCGACGTGCGCCCTCCACAGCTGGCCAAGCTTGTAGCCCTTGCACGCTTACACCCTGGTGCCGGCCCCACTATATTTGGGGTCTCGCTAGTTCCCAGGGAAGCACTAGCCCTGGGGCTAACTCGCCTCTGCCCTCTGTTGCTGCCACTACTACTACCACCCTCCTCCTCTGAGAGCAAATCCTCCTCACCAGCCCGATCCGCTTCCCAGGTCCTCCGGTCTAACAGATCAGATTCATCATCAGACTCCTCCACAACACATTTTTCAGAATGCAAATTAGGCTGTTCCCCACCAACCAACAATTCTGGGCAGTCCAAACTCGGACTTTATGCCGTTTCTACATATTATGTCTTTCTGTTACTTTGCCTAAATTATTATCAAATTGGTAAAAGCTTATTTCTACCTCTACTGGTGGAAAACGCACCTATATTGGAGAGGTCAGGACAGCTAAGGGGTTACGGAGGAGGCTATACTTTTTTTTTTTTTTAATAGGTGCCCTTTTACCAAATTGTTAATAATTTAACCCTTTCAGTACCGGAGGTTTTTTCGGTCATGCATTTTCGTTTTGCGCTCCCTGCCTTCAAACAGCCATAACTCTTTTATTTTTCTGTTCACATAGCTGTATGAGGGCTTGTTTTTTGCGGGACAAGTTGTACTTTCCAACGCCACCATTTAATATTGCATACGGTGTAGTGGGAAGCAGGAAAAAAATTCCAAATCAGGTGAAATTGCAAAAAAAACGCTATTCCGCTACAGTTCTACGGGTTTCTTATTTACAGCGTTCGATGTGCATTAAAACTGACCCGTTATTTTCATTCTACTGGTCAGTACGAATCCGGCAATACCTAATATGTATAGTTTTTCCTGCGTTTTGATAGTGAAAAAAAATTAGAAAGTTGCCCTTTTTTTTTTTTTTTTTCCTTGTCATATCTTGACCCCTATAACTTTTTGGTACTTATGTGTACAGAGCTGTATGGGGGCTCATTTTTTGCGGGACAATCTGAAGATTTTATTAATACCATTCTGGGGTGTGTATGACTTTTTGATCACTTTTTATTTAATTTTTTTTAGAAAAAAAAGCGACAAAAAACGGCAAATCGCCATTTGGACGCTTTTTTCCGCCACACAATTCGCCGTATTGGATTTTTTTTTTATATTTTAAAAGTACGGGCGTATTCGGTCACGGTGATACCCATGATGTCTATATTTAGTGTTATTTAGGTATTTATTTTTTACTTATACGGAAAGGGGGGTGATTTGAACTTTTATATCTTTTTATTTTTTATATATTTTTTAACATTTTTTTTTATTTTTTTTTACTATTTGAATGCTCAAATATGAGCTTATATATTGTGGCTTTTTAATTTTCTTTATGAGCAATTATGGATTTACTAGAGGCAGTTAAATCCATCAATTGCTCATTTCTTATCCTGGCCTGCCATCTAGTGGCCAGAATAAGAATTGCACTTTGAAAACTGTAATCCTCACCAGCGAGGATTACAGTTTTCATATGGTGTACAGACACCCCGATTGGCCACACGGGGTGTCTGTACACCACCCGGAAGCGAACGCTTCCGGCTTTAGACGCAACTAGATGCCGTGATCACGTGTGATCACGGCATCTAGTCACCCCGGAAGACGCCGCCGATACAGTAGGTAGCGGCAAGTCTCTGCTGTTAGAAACAGCAGAGACTTGCCGGCCATGACGCCCGCCGCACCCGCGAGCGGGCGCCATGTGCCCGCATCGTACCAGCGCCGTACATGTACGGCGCCGGTACTGTAAGGGTTAAGGAAAGTTGTCTAAAAAGTATTTTTTTAAATGAAATATAATACATAGCAGAGTCAAGGGTCGGAACTAGGGCTTTGGCAAAGCTTTGTTCTTCCAAAATTTGCATAAAATTGATATGATATTGTGCTCTAGAGTTATGTTTTGCTTTTACTGTATCAAAGAGTATGTGCCTCCAGACCTTTTTTTTTTTTTTTTTTAATAAGAAAAGGAGACATGCTTGAGTACAATGAGACTGATCCATAAGAAGGAAGGATCCAAAAGGTAAAGACTACATCAACATCTTGTTAGAGATATGTTTAAGTTCCTAGGGCCCAATCCAAAAAAAGATGGGTCCTATAGGTGAAGATCATATCTTGTTAGAGATATCTTTAAGACCTAGTGCAGCGTCCCACTAACAGTGGTTCACTTTAAACTGTAATGTCATTTTGCATATTGTGTATTTGGTAAGGCTATCCATCTAGGCTGATGTAGTTATACTCCTCACCTCTAGATGGAGCTAGTCCATTCTGCTACCACCCCTCTGTACAGAGGAGGGTGAAGTTGGTAGTTGGTGAAGGAAGTGGATGAGTGAGTCATCCCAGGGCTGAGGACAAGAAAAGGAAGCAAGCCTCAGTATCTCTGCAGCAGGTAGATGCCACTGGAAAACCCAGAAACCAGTGAAACCAGTATTCAGACTGCAGCCAGAACAAAGTGCTACCAAGTGGTACACCAGGTGGAGGTAATCCATATTTCAGTTGTTTTGGACTCCATCATTTATAAGTTCCCAGGGAAAGCTCCACAGCCCCTGAGGGAACTACCGGATGATAAAGCGCACTATTATCCATAAATCTGAATCACACCTTACCTATCAGGAGTGTGAACTTAATGCTCAAATTGTACCCAAGCTTGGCTGTTATTCTAGAGACTATTTATATACGTATTGCAAGTTAGAGATCCAGCCTACTTGGAAAGCCTACCATTCCAATCCTTTTGTGAACTATCTCTGTGTGCATTATCTGTACCAACAAGGAGGACTCAGTAATCCAGTAAACAGTACCTTGTTCATCCCAAACTGCCTCCTCATCATTACAAAGGGTGTGTCTACCTTTAAAAAGACACTGGCGTCACGAAACACCAGGGCCCAGCCGTCCGACACGGTCAAACTCAACATCCAGGGCACCTCACCTGACCATCCTGGAGCCCTGCGTACGGAGCGTGCCCCGAGGGAAGTCGTGTCCACCCTCCTCACAACTGCACACTGCCCAGGGAAGATTCCACCAACCGTGAGTAGAACCACCGGCTACACCGTGTACACTGTGACAACCTACCTAACATATCACTCACATATCCCTGCGGCTGGTGGCTGCAGAAAATTGGCGGCCACGAACAGGATGTGAATAAGCCCCACGCCATAATTGAACAGGATGTGAATAAGCCCCTTTTTGCTAACAAGAGCTGTGTCTCATCTGGACATTTATTCTTGCTAAAAACAGCCTCAGTATACTTTGCCAAGTTAACACTACTGATTTATTGAGATTGGAGATTGAAAACGTGGAATTTTTGGGCTTTATACTACTTTTTGATGAACTGTATGCATTTTCCAAAGTGGCGCCCAACCGCCATCATTAGTGATTTTTTTCTGCGACATCATCACCCCAATAGCGGGAAACTTAAGTCTCCACCCCCTTGTGAAACAGAAGCGTATTACTTACTGCGCCACCATAGACTCGTATGCGGTGTTGCTATTTGTGCCGTCCCCCTTATGCAGAGGAACCTAGAGGGCGGACCCTAAGTGAGCGCAGAGGCCTGAGTGTTATAAGCGGAACCAAAAGTGCAGATCAAGGGTTCCCAGGGGACAAGCGAGCTAGCAGTACCCCTAACAGAGAGAAGCGGTAGCGATTCCAAGAAAGGAAAATCCCAGTGTCACTGGGTCTGCATCGCTAACCCAGTAAGGCAGAGTGAGTGCCAATTACCAAAATTAATCCTAGTCAAGACTGTCGGAAGTTACAGTCAGCTTTGTGGAACATTACATACGCTAATATTGCGCTGCTGCTGCCATTCTTAAAGGGCCAGACGCCTTATAAAACTGTGGTTGCCCATAGCAACGCTACAGAAAATTGCTACAAATCCTATTTAAATTGCATAATTGTGAAAACCTGTTATCGCTATGTCAGATCAAGAGAACAACGTGCAGCCTGACCCCAGCGGGTCCCCTACAGCGGCCACAGCTAGTCCTCACACACCACCAGCCGCTACGGCACCAACCATGATGCCTTTAACAATGCCTTATTTTCTTGGAGCACCCTGGTTTCCAAGATATTCTGGGGAAGCTCATACTTTAAAGGAATTTAAAGAAAAGATGTTGGCTGTATTCAGATTGTATCCTGTGTCAGCAGATCAGCAGATGGAAATTCTCCTAGCACAATTGGAAGGTGCAGCTCTCAGAGAAGTGAAATCTTGGCCAAGCTCAGAGAAAAAAACGGTGGAGCAGATACTTGAACGACTCTACGTCACGTTTGAACCCAGGTCTGCGTCAGAAGTCAAGATGAGATTCTTCAGCAAGAAACAGCAGCCTGGTGAGTCACTCAGAGATTTTGCATTATCTTTACAAGAAGCCCTTAGAGCTGTGATACAGATAGATCCTCATGAAGCAGTGGATCAAGATAAAACACTGAGAGAGCAATTTATTGAAGGTGTTAGAACAGAAACCTTAAAGAGCCAGTTAAAAATGTTAGCTGCACAACACCCAAGTTCTACCTTCCTAGACTTCAAAGAGCTAGTTATCAGTATTCTGGGAAAAGACCCACAACCAGAACCTGCTAGGCCTACTGAACTGTCTGTAAATAAGCCTGCTAGAGCTCCAAAATATCACCCTATAGTGAATCAGGAAGCCCAAGCACCAGTTCCTGATGCAGTTCCTGCCTTGACAGAGCAAGTTAACTTCTTGACAAAAAGTCTAGAGAAAGTATGTAAGAAACTGGAACAGTGGGAGAAACCCATATTGATGGAGGATGAGACACCGTTACCATGGAAACATTTCCCTCCTGATAATAGAGAGACTTATCCTAGAAGTCCAGGTAAACGACCCATCTGTAGACATTGTCGCAAGCCAGGCCATACAGAAAGCCAGTGCTGGCAGTTAAACGGTCGACCCCTGAGGCCAAGGACCGCCCCTCGGGAGGTAGAACAGTAGGTCCAGAAGATCCCGACTGGATGCCCAGATATGTAGGAGCCCGTCCAGAAGTGGTTCTCAGAATTAATGGCATTCCCTTTGTTGCTTTATTGGACACCGGATCTCAAGTCACAACTATTCAACAGACTGCATTTGAAAAATACTGGGATCATGATCAGTTAACGCAGCCACCAGAATCCTGGCTGAGCATTATAGCCAGCAACGGCAAACCTGTACCCGTACATGGATACTGGGAACCAACTCTTCAAGTGGGAGGAACTACACTACCCCAACAAGGTATCATTGTAGTACAAGTAAGGGAAGATAACAACCCTCCTGTTGTCCTAGGAATGAACGTCCTTAGGAACTGTTATACTGAAATGCTTGAAGCTTTATACAAATCCATGCCTACA
Organism: Rhinella marina; assembly: GCA_900303285.1. NCBI lineage: Eukaryota > Metazoa > Chordata > Amphibia > Anura > Bufonidae > Rhinella > Rhinella marina. Next base: position 12,107 of record ONZH01009382.1, read on the forward strand.
GCTTCACCTGCCTCCAAAAAGGTGATACAAGAGACCATCCGTGTGTTAAGTGCACAACAGAAATTTGCTAATGAGAAAGGTGAAATTTGCTTTGCTCGCATCAGAGATAACCAACCAGTGATCCTGAAGCCTAATACTGAAACACTTTTGTGGTGCCAAGCCGCTCTTGGAATTCAAGGTCAAGACTACCAAGCCCTGGTAGAACCTATTCACCTGGGAGACTATCCCCTAGTCCAAGCTACAAGAAGCCTAGTGACCGTTTCCCAAGGTAAAGTGCCAATTCGTCTCCTAAACTTAAGTAATAACAGTATTACCTTGCACAAGCACTGCTCTGTTGCTCAATTGTTACAAGTCACTTTTCAAGATGTTATCAGTGTACCTGCAGCTACAGCTCAACAGTCTTCTCAGAAGCTGAATACTCCAGATAATACCCCAAATCCATTGTGGTGGAAAGAACTCCATGTGGGAGATGCTTCTACGCCTCAAGAACAAATTGAAGGAGTCTTAAAAGTTGTGAAAGATCATCAACCAGCCTTCAGTAAACATCCTACAGATTATGGAGAGGTCAGTGTTATCAAGCACACCATCCCTACAGGTTCACACCCTCCAATCAAAGAAAGGTACCGACCTATACCACCAACTATGTACCAATCTGTGAAGAAGATGATCCAAGAGATGAAGGATTCAAAAGTCATCCAAGACAGCCATAGTCCATGGGCTGCCCCTTTAGTTCTTGTCCGGAAAAAAGATGGTAACATACGATTCTGTGTGGACTACAGAAAGATTAATCAAATTACCCACAAGGATGCCTATCCTTTACCAAGAATCGAGGAGTCCTTGACAGCATTAGGATCCTCAGCTTACTTTTCAACCCTGGATTTAACCAGCGGGTATTGGCAAGTACCCATGGCTCCTGAAGATCGTGAAAAAACAGCATTTACTACCCCTATGGGCCTTTTTGAATTTAACTACATGCCCTTTGGACTTTGCAATGCGCCTGGAACTTTCCAGAGACTAATGGAACGCTGTTTAGGCCATAAGAACTTTGAAACTGTTTTACTATACCTGGATGATGTCATCATCTACTCCAAATCCTATGAAGACCACTTAAAACATCTTGCAGAAGTTTTTCAGGTTCTCATCAAGTATGGACTCAAAGTTAAACCTTCTAAGTGCTACCTACTGAAACCAGAAGTCAAGTACCTGGGACATGTTGTCAGTTCTGAAGGTGTCAAACCAGATCCAGAGAAGATTGCTGCAGTCCAAAATTGGCCTACTCCTACCACAGTAAAGGAGGTGAGAAGTTTCCTTAGTTTTGCAGGATACTACAGACGCTTCATCCCTCACTTCGCCCAGATTGCAGAACCAATACAGGAACTCGTGAGAGGACATCCCAAGAAATATCAGAAAACCCAGATAAAAATTGAATGGAATGAAGATCGAGAAATTGCCTTCCAACTCCTAAAGAAGAAGTTGACCGAACCACCTGTCTTAGGCTATCCAGATTACCAACAGCCATTCCATCTCTACACAGACGCCAGTAAGAAAGGTCTGGGAGCTGTCCTGTCTCAACTGCAAGAAGGTAAAGAGAGAGTAATTGCTTATGCTAGCAGATCTCTTAGAGGTGCCGAAAAGAATGACCAAAACTACAGCTCCTTCAAGCTGGAATTTCTCGCACTTGTGTGGGCTGTCACTGAAAAATTTAAAGACTACCTCGCAGCAACACCATTTGTAGCCTATACTGATAATAATCCACTTGCGCATCTCAACACAGCCAAATTAGGAGCCTTAGAACAAAGATGGGCCTCACGTCTTGCCAACTACAACTTCGTGGTCAAGTACAGAACAGGCAAGTCAAATGAAAATGCAGATGCCTTATCTCGCCTGCCTAACAGAGAAGACCCTACAGAGCAGGAAGACATATGGGAAGAAGTGGAGATGCCAGCTTTCTACAAGCAATTTGCCCAACAAGATGTAATCACCATCAAAGGTAAAGAAGTTCTTCATTTCCAACAGCAGAGAAACCCCGAACCCCAAGTCGAGAAAGAAAGATGGATCAAATTGCAAACTGAAAGTCGAGTATTAGGTGAGCTACAAGATTTCTTCACTAGTGGAAGAACACCAGAAAGAATCCGCAGAAAGAATGCAGATCCAGAGCTAACTAAACTGTGGAGACACAGAAAACAACTCTTCATGCAAAAGGGACTAATGTTGAGAAGAACTCTAGATCCCATCACCAATGATCGGCTGTATCAAATTCTAGTACCTCGCCGAGATGCCAGAATTGTCCTTGAAATGTACCATGATAGGTCAGGACACTTTGGTGTACAGAAAACAGAAGCTACCATCCGCCGAAGATTCTATTGGATTGGAATGAGAGAAGATATTGAAAATTGGTGTCGAGAATGTCCTACTTGTGCCATTGGAAGAAATGAGAAACATGACCAAAGAGCACCATTACATCCAATTGTAAGCCGAACACCTCTAGAAATCGTAGCTATTGATCACGTCAAGCTAGAACCAAGTCGTTCAGGCTATACCTACGCCATGACCATGATTGATCACTACACCAAATTTGTAGTAGCTGTTCCTGTTAAAGACTTAACAGCAAAAACCACAGCAAATGTATTCTGGAAGAATTTCCTGTTGCCATATGGATGCCCTGAAAAAATTCTTACAGATCAAGGATCTGCCTTTGAATCCCAACTCTTCCATGAACTGTGTTCACTTCACAATTGTCAGAAGCTAAGAACAACAGCTTACCATCCTCAAGGAAATGGACTTTGTGAAAAAATGAACCAAACTCTAATAGAGATGTTGAGAAATGTACCACCTGCAGAAAGAACCAATTGGCCAAATCTACTACCTCAATTGATGTACCTGTATAACAACACTATCCATTGTTCTACTGGATACACTCCGTATTATCTTATGTTTGGTCGTCAAGGAAGACTACCTGCAGACCTCACACTGGACGTCCAAGTTCCAGATTCCATCAATCCCCTACCAAGAACAGATTGGGTGAGTGAACATAAGAAACGCTTAGCTGATGCCCAAGAGATTGTCCAAATCCGCATGGCAAATGCACGCCAAAAACAACAAAAAGACTATGACCAATCTGCAAGAGCAGAACCCTTTCAAATAGGTGACCATGTCTGGTTAAAGAATAACCATCGTACTAGCAAGCTAGATAGCAAATGGGAAAGAGAACCCTACAAAATCACAGCTATTCCTAATGTTGAGACTGATATCTACCAGATCACCAAAGAAAACAGAGCACCTCAAATCGTGCATCGCAACCGTCTTAAGCTATGTCTGAAAGAAATTGCCCAAGAGGAAGAAGTTTCAACCTCAGAGCAAATGCCAGAAGAACCAGCTGTGGAAAAGGAATCCACACCATCTATTGGAGAACAATTAATGAACTCTGATCCTCTACATTGGTTCCTTACACCCTGGCTCAATTTCCTGGTTCCTGCTAAAACAGATGCAGTGCCGTCTCAACCTATGGAACAAGCAAGTGAAGACCTCCCGTCAGTTGGAGCTGATCGCCCAGAATCGACGCCTATGGAGTTGCCAGAACTAAGAAGATCACAAAGGACCACCAAAGGTCAGCTGCCTGCTCAATACCAGGACTTCCAGATGCAGCAGCGACTTAGGAGAAGACTTCCAGCCACTCCTGGGGAGCCTTCTTCACCTTGAACCTTCATTGGCCTACCTTATGCAGAGCTACAGAGCCAGAGTAATAGACTTTGCTTTATTCTAAGGACTCTCTAAAGACTCCTTTGCTTTTGTTTTGCACTGGTCAAGTTTTGTGCCCGGAGATGGACTCTAACGCACCAGAGCCTCCGTGATGTTCTGCAACGTTTAATCTTTGTGCCCAGGGAACGGACTCATGCCCTGTGAGCCTCCTGAGAAGTGTTCCTGTTTTTGCACCTTTTTCCTATTTTATTATGGACTATTCTGGATTATTGTTCGCTGTACCAGGTCAGCGCCCCTGATCCCCTTTGCACCAGAGAGACTACGGCCCTTGCCACTAATATGCCTGACATATATATCTGTATTTATTATTGCATGCATGCTCTCTATTTTTGTCTTTCAGGCGACCCGACGGCGTGGCAAAATTTAGGCGCCGAGGGCGGCTTCCCTCAAACAAGGGGGGAATGCAGCGTCCCACTAACAGTGGTTCACTTTAAACTGTAATGTCATTTTGCATATTGTGTATTTGGTAAGGCTATCCATCTAGGCTGATGTAGTTATACTCCTCACCTCTAGATGGAGCTAGTCCATTCTGCTACCACCCCTCTGTACAGAGGAGGGTGAAGTTGGTAGTTGGTGAAGGAAGTGGATGAGTGAGTCATCCCAGGGCTGAGGACAAGAAAAGGAAGCAAGCCTCAGTATCTCTGCAGCAGGTAGATGCCACTGGAAAACCCAGAAACCAGTGAAACCAGTATTCAGACTGCAGCCAGAACAAAGTGCTACCAAGTGGTACACCAGGTGGAGGTAATCCATATTTCAGTTGTTTTGGACTCCATCATTTATAAGTTCCCAGGGAAAGCTCCACAGCCCCTGAGGGAACTACCGGATGATAAAGCGCACTATTATCCATAAATCTGAATCACACCTTACCTATCAGGAGTGTGAACTTAATGCTCAAATTGTACCCAAGCTTGGCTGTTATTCTAGAGACTATTTATATACGTATTGCAAGTTAGAGATCCAGCCTACTTGGAAAGCCTACCATTCCAATCCTTTTGTGAACTATCTCTGTGTGCATTATCTGTACCAACAAGGAGGACTCAGTAATCCAGTAAACAGTACCTTGTTCATCCCAAACTGCCTCCTCATCATTACAAAGGGTGTGTCTACCTTTAAAAAGACACTGGCATCACGAAACACCAGGGCCCAGCCGTCCGACACGGTCAAACTCAACATCCAGGGCACCTCACCTGACCATCCTGGAGCCCTGCGTACGGAGCGTGCCCCGAGGGAAGTCGTGTCCACCCTCCTCACAACTGCACACTGCCCAGGGAAGATTCCACCAACTGTGAGTAGAACCACCGGCTACACCGTGTACACTGTGACAACCTACCTAACATATCACTCACATATCCCTGCGGCTGGTGGCTACACTAGGGCCGAGTCCATAAGATGGATGGGTCCTTTAGATGCTAATTTCAATAGAAGCTAATTTATCTTCAACGAAAAAGGAACCTAGGGTGATTCTTATCAATCCTTCTGGGTGTATTGTGTCACCTGGAGGTTAGTCCAGTGGGTTCACACTTTAGTCCCGATTCCCCCCTGTTCCAATTCCCCTCGGAGGTAGCACCTGGTATTCCCCTCCAGAAAATCTCTCCTCACCATCAGAGGTATCATGTGAAGAATGATGGGTGTGCTCAGACATTGTCCTTAGAGGGAGTTGGTCACATGGGGCAGCGGGTTCCCACCCTCTGGTCATAACACTATGTTAATAAAATGAATAATACACACAGATTAATTCTTTTGTGATTACCTCTTCATTTACAATTACTCCATATGCTTTGTATTAGTGTTTTAAGAAGTGGTCGGACAGAGATACTCTGACATCCAGGCCCACAGGGAAGGGGGAGAGAGAGTCCAGTGGGTTCAAGCTGCCAGGGACATCAGAGCAGGTGAGCAGAGCATTGGTAGCCCGTTAACAAAAAAGCTATTCTGCAATATGGATAAAATTAGGACCTGCTGTATAATTTGCGGAATGGTCACAAGGATCCACAACAAATACATAAGATATGTGTGCATGACCACATAGCAATGAACTTATTTTGTGTGTGTTATCCACAAAAATGCGGAAAGCACTGCTCCTGGTTTCGCTTCTAAAAACTGCATCACAAAACCTGAACATGTAAAGCCAGCCTCATACTATCACTCCAGGCTTGTACTGGCCCACAGGTAAACAGGTGAATCCCCTGGTCCTCCACCGCATGCACAAGTGGCACACTGCACGGTAGATTAACTGCACTACATATGTATATGCAGTTTCCAGAATCTCAACCAGCCTATGCATCCATGTAAAAACTGTTAAAATGACTTAAAGGGGTTTTCCGGGAGTTAACTACTGATGAGCTATCCTCAGGATAGGTCATCAGTATCTGATCGGTGGGGGTCCGACACCCGGGACCCCCGCCGATCAGCTGTTTGGGAAGGCACCGGCGCTCCCGTGAGGCTTTCTCTCAGCTCACCGAGCATAGAGCCGTAGATTGTACAGCGGCTATGCTTGGTATTCAATAGTGATGTGTCCCGGCAGAGAACAAGTGAGGATGAATATTCACAGTTTATATTCCCGGAAAACCCTTGTACAAAAGGGAACGAAAACACAAGTCCACCCAGTATATTACAATGATCTACTTTTGCAAACGGAGTATGGAAACAGTAAAGGCATTTGGGGAAATCTGCGGACATCTGTTTTTAAACACTATGGGGGACATTTATTAATATATGCTATTTTTTGGCATATTACAGTCGCAGATATTGTCGCACTGCATTTTAGCAGAAAAGTCTGTGTTCACATCACTTTTTCAGGGTGCCAAGAAAAGTGGGCATGCCAAGAGGGAGGCCCGGCTCATTTATCACTTTCCTCACCATACACATACTTAGTTTCTTCTAGACCTCGAGTACATGATTATTCGGGAAAACCTTGTGATCGAGGCTCTGAGGTCTCTACTATGCTTCTAAGGTTTTTTTTTCTATTATTATGGGAGCATGGTGGTGTCTCCTCGTGTGGCGGGCCATAACTGCAGGTCGTGACAGGTGATCCTTTTGCACCCGGCTTGCGGTTGTGGGTCGGGATGTCGGGGATGCACCACCTTATTTGTATTAGTTTGGCTATTCTACTTTTCCGGAAATCACCTTGGTCACGCTAATGACCTTGCTGATGGCGTTGGGTTTGGGGGTGGGCGTTGCGGCGCACCTGGACGCTGAGGTTTACCCCAAAAGGGTTGACCTCGCTTCACGGATATTTTATTTTAGTTCTATGGTTTAGGTGCCGCACCGCATGCCTCCCTCCCAGCTCATATGTGCTCTGCCTTGTTCTGCTATCCCATACCGGGAATTTTCTCCCTTTTCTTTTCCCTCCCCTCTACCCCCCCTACTGTTTCATTTCCAGATTTACACCCTTATACTCAGTAATACTATGAGCTGACAGTCGCTGAGCTGCATCTCCATTTGTTTCTTACGCTTTGTGCGCTTCAGGACACGATGCCGACATGTTTGGATCGACACGTGGTCCCTGATTGTCATTGTTCTTCTAGTTCTTCTGAGTATGTCTATCCGAGATACCGACCTTTTTATACTGGCCCTTTGTGATCCTTGTCAGACTCTCCCGGTCTCCAATCCTACCTGTCAACTATCCTTTTCTCTTTCACTATGCCCTGGACATGATAACCCAACATTAGGTTTCAGCTGTTTTTACCTTACAGATTATGTGTAGAATAATTTCTCATAACGTCCGGGGGTTCAACTCCCCTCAAAAAAGATGTAAAGCCTTTCTACAATATGATAGACTTAAACCTGATATTATCTGTATTCAGGAATCGCACTTTACTCCGACTTCCTGTCCTAGATATTTCCATAGCAAATATACTCTTTTGTCATATGCACCATTCCCATCCAAAAGCAGAGGCGTAGCTATTTTTGTTAAGAACTCCTTACCCTTTCAAATTGAGTCCACTACTATTGACCCCGAGGGTAGATATATTATAATAGTTGGTTCTCTGTATAATACCCCTATATGTCTAGTTAATTCATATGCTCCCAACAGTCAGCCTGCATCTTTCTTTCGCACCTTACGGAAATTACTGGAACAATGCCACTCCTTTTCAATTATCTGGTGTGGAGATTTTAATATGACATTCAATGCTCAACTAGATAGATCTTCACCCATGGCGGATAAACTATCCTCCAAATCAAAGAACTCCATTAGGAAGGTCATGAAGGGATTGGGCATAGCTGACTGTTGGAGAGAACATAATGGACCCCAAAGGGGATATACTTACTTCTCCCCCGTACATCATCACTACACTAGAATTGATTGGATTCTAGCTTCTACACGACTCCAAAAGTTTGGACACACCTTCTCATTCAAAGAGTTTTCTGTATTTTCATGACTATGAAAATTGTAGATTCACACTGAAGGCATCAAAACTATGAATTAACACATGTGGAATTATATACTTAACAAAAAAGTGTAAAACAACTGAAAATATGTCTTATATTCTAGGTTCTTCAAAGTAGCCACCTTTTGCTTTGATTACTGCTTTGCACACTCTTGGCATTCTCTTGATGAGCTTCAAGAGGTAGTCACCTGAAATGTTTTTCGCTTCACAGGTGTGCCCTGTCAGGTTTAATAAGTGGGATTTCTTGCCTTATAAATGGGGTTGGGACCATGAGTTGTGTTGGGCAGAAGTCAGGTGGATACACAGCTGATAGTCCTACTGAATAGACTGTTAAAATTTGTATTATGGCAAGAAAAAAGCAGCTAAGTAAGGAAAAACGAGTGGCCATCATTACTTTAAGAAATGAAGGTCAGTCAGTCCGAAAAATTGGGAAAACTTTGAAAGTGTCCCCAAGTGCAGTCACAAAAACCATCAAGCGCTACAAAGAAACTGGCTCACATGAGGACCGCCCCAGGAAAGGAAGACCAAGAGTCACCTCTGCTGTGGAGGATAAGTTCATCCAAGTTACCAGCCTCAGAAAATGCAGGTTAAAAGCAGCTCAGATTAGAGACCAGGTCATGCCACACAGAGTTCTAGCAGTAGACACATCTCTACAACAACTGTTAAGAGGATACTGTGTGCAGCAGGCCTTCATGGTAAAATAGCTGCTAGGAAACCACTGCTAAGGAAAGGCAACAAGCAGAAGAGACTTGTTTGGGCTAAAGAACACAAGGAATGGACATTAGACCAGTGGAAATCTGTGCTTTGGTCTGATGAGTCCAAATTTGAGATCTTTGGTTCCAACAACCATGTGTTTGTGCGACGCAGAAAAGGTGAACGGATGGACTCTACATGCCTGGTTCCCACCGTGAAGCAGGGAAGAGGAGGTGTGATGCTGTGGGGGTGCTTTGCTGGTGACACTGTTGGGGATTTATTCAAAATTGAAGGCATACTGAACCAGCATGGCTACCACAGCATCTTGCAGCGGCATGCTATTCCATCCGGTTTGCGTTTAGTTGGACCATCATTTATTTATCAACAGGACAATGACCCCAAACACACCTCCGAGCTGTGTAAGGGCTATTTGACCAAGGAGAGTGATGGGGTGCTATGCCAGATGACCTGGCCTCTACAGTCACCAGACCTGAACCCAATCGAGATGGTTTGGGGTGAGCTGGACCACAGAGTGAAGCCAAAAGGGCCAACAAGTGCTAAGCATCTCTGGGAACTCCTTCAAGACTGTTGGAATACCATTTCAGGTGACTACCTCTTGAAGCTCATCAAGAGAATGCCAAGAGTGTGCAAAGCAGTAATCAAAGCAAAAGGTGGCTACTTTGAAGAACCTAGAATATAAGACATATTTTCAGTTGTTTCACACTTTTTTGTTAAGTATATAATTCCACATGTGTTAATTCATAGTTTTGATGCCTTCAGTGTGAATCTGCAAATTTCATAGTCATGAAAATACAGAAAACTCTTTGAATGAGACGGTGTGTCCAAACTTTTGGTCTGTTCTGTAAAGCAGTTATCAGAGGGGTAGTCATCTCTGAAGCGTCCAGATTGAAGAGGGAACGCACTAAGGTCCAGTCTGACTTAGAATCTAAATTGTTCCGTCTGGAATTAGCTAACCAGAGACAGCCCTCCCTATACCTCATCAAAGCCATTAATGATACAAAACTCCAGCTTGATGCAATCTTACTACACCGAACTGAAAAGGCCTTGAGATGGAAAAAAGGCCTCTTTTCTTTCCACCCTACCTATCCCTACGCTACCCTTGTCTGCAAGGGAATCTCTTAACCTTGATGTTACGGAAGAGGAAATAGACTTAGCTATCACGTCTCTTAAGTTGGGAAAATCACCAGGACCAGACGGGTTCTCTGCTTCATACTTTAAGAAATTTAAAGATATATTAATTCCCCATCTCAAGAACCTATGTAACTACATCTTTCATAAAGGTACATTACCCCCTGTCATGCTTAATGCGCTGATCACAGTCATTCCTAAACCCAATAAAGATCCTCTATGTCCCACAAGTTATCGCCCCATTTCCCTCCTTAATGTAGACCTAAAGATATTTACCTCTATTCTAGTTAAGCGCCTTAACCATTACCTCCCTACCTTAATCCATTATGACCAGGTGGAATTTATCCCAGGCAGACAGGCTCCGGACAATGTTAGGTAGGTCTGCAACATTACTCAATGGGCTAATACGAAATCTAGACCCTTTTCTTTATTAGCCTTAGATATTGAGAAAGCTTTCGATAGCCTCTCTTGGACTTATCTATACCAGGTCATGTCTGCTATGGGTATATCGGGAGCATTTGTATGCGCTATACAAGCTCTTTATACGACTCCCACAGCCTTTCTTAAATTACCCACTGACAACCCTGTTCCCATCCATATCAACCGAGGCACTCGTCAAGGTTGCCCCCTTTCTCCCGCCCTATTTGTCTTAGCCATTGAGCCGTTGGCCATAATGATTCGCACTAATCCAAATATAGCAGGGGTCCAGATTGGCACGCGTGAGTATAAAGTAAGCCTTTTTGCCGATGATATGCTCCTTACTGTCACGTGCCCCCTGACTACTTTACCCACCTTAATGAATTGTTTAAGTACCTTTGGTCGCTTTTGTGGCCTTCGGATCAATGCTAAAAAATCAGAGATCTTACATTATAACGTACCACAGCAAGTTAGGAACTTAATTTCTCTTAATTTTGGATTTACTCATAGGGATCAGTTCCTACCCTACGTAGGGGTCAATATCCCTAAAACTTTAGATTCCACTTTTAAATGGAATTACGCTTGTCTTATTCCCACACTTCTTCAGGAACTACTTCATTGGAACTATCCTACTCTATCATGGTTAGGTAGAATACATACAGTCAAAATAGTCACATTACCGAGAATACTGTACCTATTTCGCTCTCTTCCCACACCAATAACAGGTTCTGCTTTACGGACTCTACAAATGGAAATTTTCCGCTTCATATGGGCTTATAAGAGGCCACGCATAGCTAGACATATAATGCACCTCCATAAGAGTGTAGGTGGACTCTCAGTCCCACACCTTTACAAATACTATGTTGTGGCCAGGCTATCACAGTTAGTCTCGTTTAATGCTCTCTCCCATCTCCCACAATGGGTTATCCTAGAGTCTGACTTACTACAACCCGCATCACCGCTAGCATTGGCTTAAATATAAATTGCAAAATCCTATCTCCCCCCTGCTTCCACTATTCAGAAACCCCGTTTCCACCTGGTTTATCACCAACTGCATTTATCTAGTGGAAACCTACTAGACTGCGATGTGTTGGTGATTTCCTGCTTCGTTCCTAGCTCATGTCCAGGGCATATTTTATGTCCGCCTTTTCTCCTCCACCCTCTGAACTCTTTAGAGTCTCTCAGGTTTTCCATTTCCTAACGGCCCAGGTCCCAGCCACTAATATAATAGTCTACACCATGTGAAAGACTCTGTAAATACAGAGCTTTAGAGAAGGGTTCGCTCTCCTTTATTTACTCTATTTTAAACGCATCATCCCCTGATGCTAAACTAGCATTCATGCACAGCTGGGAGGCTGATCTGGGAAAGACTCTTACTACGAACCAATGGTTTGAATGCTGTACTATGATTAGTAAAGGAAGCTGGCAGGTTACCCTAATGGAAACTTCCTTGAAGATCCTTCATAGGACTTATTTTGTACCCTCTAGACTACATGCTATCTACCCAACAGTCTCCCCCTTCTGCTTTAGGGGTTGCCAGACCATAGGAAATACCCTTCGTATATGGTGGACGTGCTTATTGGCTCGTCGGTTCTGGACCAATATTAAAAGATGGTTATATGAAGTATTCGGGAAGGATCTCCCCGTCAGTACCCATATATCTTTTAGGTCTTAAGCCACTGGCATTTAATTACAGAGAATATAAACTTCTTCAATTCACCCTGATGTCAGCCAGGATTCACATAGCTTCCAAGTGGCGTACACCCTCTCTTTCGATATCAGAAGTTATCCATAGAGTTAATATTATTGCATTATATGAAAAATTAAATGCTACACTAAATGATACTAGAGAGCGCTATTCGCAGATATGAAATCCCTGGCTGAACTGCTCCAACTCCCCAAACTTGCACTATTACTTATCTCTCTAGCCAAAAAACCTAAACTGTGGAGGACCAGTTTCTATATTCCTACCCCCTCTCTTTCCCTTCCTTCCCTTGACCGGGGGAGTCCAGAAGATTACTCCTTTCAGGTATTATCTTGAAAGAATTACACAACTCATGTTTATGTATAATCTTTTATTGTTATTTCTGTCCTGTTCAGACAATAGTTTCATATATACATTATTTTCCATATGCAACTGTATCCATAGGAGAAAATTGTTTACTTGATATGTACATTGTTATAATGTATTAGCGAATTCTCCTTTACTTGCAAGCAATACAATAAATATCTTTTGGAACTGAAAATGTCTTAAATCTATGCCAGCAAAGGGAGTCTGTTGCACGGCCTTCTAGAGGAAGCGCATTAACTTTGGTGCCTCCTCTAGCAGCACAGAGGGACTTAAGACTAGCGTGGAAAATGCTGGTCCTATAAATGTCTCCCTACATGTTCATAAAGAAGCATTTGATTCACAAGGGCTTTCAATTTCCTAATGATAGGTGGTTGATCTCCCATCCATCATAGGGTTATCACCTTTTGGGCTAAAAACAGTGCCTCCCTAAGACAAATTCTAACATAGTATGCCCAATGTTCATCTGAAAGAATAACCAGTAAACAAATTTCAGGTACAAAGTGGGCTGGAAGTGACATGATCTCCGAAATGCCAAAGAGCAGCGCATGTATCTCGACATCTAGGACAATTAGAATGTAGGAGATGACCCATGTTAAGAAGTCAAGTGGGAGATAAGTCACAACAATGTAAAATAAATAGTTCTACAAATCTGTTATTACCAGATGGAGACACCGATAAATGGAGACTCCACTGCAGCTATTCAATCCTCATCGGACAATGAAGGGATATATTCTCTCCATTTGGATTCCACAGACAGCGGAATCAGAGCTAATTTGGAGTCTAACAAGTATGTATATAGAGTAGAGATGACACCTCTTGGTCCCTGTGTAGTAAGGACTCCGATCAACGGGTACTCGCAGATGTTTCATCAGTCTTTGGTAAATTGTGTTTCAAGCTTGTGGCGCAACTGTAGAAGCCTATAGAAGTGATCAAGAAGAATTCCATAGGCCTCCTGCATTTGTTAAAATGATAGTAACACACCATCTATATACACATCTTTATAGTAAGCATCCCATGCCATTTCCAGTATCCACATCCCTTTAAATGTAACAAATGAGGGAACAACAAGTAGTCCCACAGGAGCAACAGATGGCAGGTCTTAATAGCGGAACAGTAATTTTGCTGGCCTTCACATCGGATTGGCCAATCTATGCATGGGAAGATTCCTTCCAGTAATCATGGATATTCCCTCCATTAGTGGGCAAAGGGGTTGAAATGTAAATGTTCTGAATTAGGCAAGTGAGAGCTGGTAATCCAAGATGATAAATAATGCAGTTGACCAGCATGAAGACCACCACCAATTCATACTAACGAGCTGGGGACAATGATCATTCTTATCAAAGGGGTTGTCTCACTTTAGCAAATGGCATTTATCACATTAGACAAGGTTAAAGAGGACCTGACACTAAAAAGTGTAGTGCGCTCTGCAGGCAGCATGTTACAGAGCAAGAGGAGCTGAGAAGATAGATATATAGTTTTGTGGGAAAAGGTTCAGTAAAACGTGTAAACACACGTCCGCTCACCGTGTAAAGATATACCCTCTAATTTGTGCTTTCAACTGGCTCTGTTTATAGAGAATGTGGTGCCTAGTTACCTGTTCTTTTACTCTACTTAAAAACATGCTTATACTATTTTCTTAACTGAACGCATACACCAGCAGCAGGTTGCACTATAACTGTGCTATTCTCATGCAACAATTGGCGTGAGCTAATATGGGTTATTTACTCACTCCAACACTAATAAATTATGCTTTCAACGTATAGTGTACTACAGAGTGGGCCATTTATATGGATACACCTAAATAAAATGGGAATGGTTGGTGATATTAACTTCCTGTTTGTGGCACATTAGTATATGGGAGGGGGATACTTTTCAGGATGGGTGGTGACCGTGGAGGCCATTTTGAAGTTGGCCATTTTGGATCCAACTTTAGTTTTTTCCAATGGGAAGAGGGTGACGTGACACATCAAACTTATTGAGAATTTCACAACAAAAACAATGGTGTGCTTGTTTTTAACGTTACTTTATTCTTTCATGAGTTATTTACAAGTTTCTGACCACTTATAAAATGTGTTCAAAGTGCTGCCCATTGTGTTGGATTGTCAATGCAACCCTCTTCTCCCACTCTTCACACACTGATAGCAACACCACAGAAGAAATGCTAGCACAGGCTTCCAGTATCCATAGTTTCAGGTGCTGCACATCTCGTATCTTCACAGCATAGACAATTGCCTTCAGATGACCCCAAAGATAAAAGTCTAAGGAGGTCAGATCGGAAGACCTTGGGGGCCATTCAACTGGCCCACGATGACCAATCCAATTTCCAGGAAACTGTTCATCTAGGAGTGCTCGCACCTGACACCCATAATGTGGTGGTGCACCATCTTGCTGAAAAAACTCAGGGAACGTGCCAGCTTCAGTGCATAAAGAGGGAAACACATCATCATGTAGCAGTTGAATGGCCCCCAAGGTCTCCTGATCTGACCCCCTTAGACTTTTATCTTTGGGGTCATCTGAAGGCACTTGTCTATGCTGTGAAGATACGAGATGTGCAGCACCTAAAATAAATCAACATTTTCTTGAAGACATCGAGTGCCACAGTATTTCTTCGTTTGGATACGCCATGGTCACCACCCATCTTGAAAAGTTTCTCCCCTCCCATATACTAATGTGCCACAAACAGGAAGTTAATATCACCAACCATTCCCATTTTATTTAGGTGTATCCATATAAATGGCCCACCCTGTACATTTGTGATACCACTACTCCTGCAACACCACTACCTTTGAAGTACTACAAATACGTTGCCCCTTCAAAAAGTCTATGTTACCAATATAGAGTTACAAGACTCATTCCAATGGAGATATCTCATTTATAACCATGCCACCCTACCATGCGGCTGCACAGTGCCGAAACACACTCTTACCATGCACTTTAGGACGCATATCCCATGTTCTCCACCCCCCACCCCCCATTTTTTCCTCATTGACTCCTTTTCCAACAGGATATGAATTACAACAGAATCATGTTTGTGTTTTACGCTGTACTATACATAATCATGACCAATTTCTCATATCTAAATCGTATAAGGTTACTACTAACCGCCATAATCATGTCCCAAGATAACAAGTCCCCATCACCTCTAATCATGTTATAAATCCCTAAGGCTACTTTGACACTAGCGTTTTATAATTTCAGTATTGAGTTCCGTCATAGGGGCTCAATACCGTAATAAAACGCTTCAGTTATGTCCCCATTCATTGTCAATGGGGGCAAAACTGAACTGAAGACAACGGAATGCTCCTAGAAGCATTCCGTTCCGTCTTCAGACCAGAGAGCAAACCGCAGCATGCTGCGGTTTGCTCTCCTGTCCAGGCATCTGCACCAAGACGGATCCGGAATGACACCCAAATAAAGTCAATGGGGACGGATCCGTTTGGTGTGATACAATGGTGAATGGATCCGTCCTTCATTGACTTTCAATAGAGTTCATGACGGATCCGTCACATACACACATAGACATACACATAAACATACACAGACATATACACATATACAAATACACACTTACATGCTTCTGGCAGGTCACCATAGCGCAGGAGGAGCAGGACGGCACACACATAGGACGATTCCACCCGGCGCCCAGCAGAGGGCGCTGTGGGGAATCGTCCTATGTGCGCGCCGTCCTGCTCCTGTACTGTGCTGTGGAGACCTGCCGGGAGCATGTAAGTATGTATGTGTATATGTGTGTGTATGTACTGTGTGACATGTGTGGGCCGGAGCGCGGTTCCGGCCCCACACGTGTCCCTGAGGCAGGCCGGATCCGGTCTGCCGCTAGTGTGAAAGTAGCCTAAGGCCTCTTTTACATTAGCGGCAGCACGGATCCGGCAGGTTAAGGGTGCTGCCGGATCCGTGCTGCCGCAGGGACATGTATGGGGCCGGAGCAGGACGACGCGCACATAGGACGATTCCCCAGAGCGCCCTCTGCCGGGCCCTGGGTGGAATCGTCCTATGTGTGCACCGTCCTGCTCCTCCAGCGCTATGGTGACCTGCCAGGAGCATGTAAGTATGTTTGTGTATTTGTATATGTCTGTGTATGTTTATGTGTATGTCTGTATGTGTGTATGTCTGTATATGTGTGTATGTCTGTATGTGACGGATCCGCCATGAACTCCATTGAAAGTCAATGGAGGACGGATCCGTTCACCATTGTATCACACCAAACGGATCCGTCCCCATTGACTTTCATTGGGGGTCATTCCGGATCCATCTTGGTGCGGATGCCTGGACCAGAGAGCAGACGGAGCTTCTAGGATCATTCCGTTGTCTTCAGTTCAGTTTTGCCCCCATTGACGATGAATGAGGACAAAACTGAAGCGTTTTATTCCGGTATTGAGCCCCTATGACGGAACTCAATACTGGAATTATAAAACGCTAGTGTGAAAGTAGCCTAAATCATGTATATCTCTCTCCAACTATGCAATTGAATAATTATTATCTCCCCGGCTCTTATTTCCCCAACCTCTTTATTTCTTCTGACACTTTTTTTCTTCTGATACGATAATAGGATTATGAGCTCCTTATATTTACCTTAGCAGAATGCAATTTGCTGCTCTCCCTGAAGCAGCCTCAAATCAGTACCATTTTTTCCTCATATTGTTTCCATCAATTATATTACTTACCTATTTTCCCATTTCTGCTAGTCTTCTCCTGTGATCATGCTACTATTGTTCAAAAAGGTTTTTTTATGTGTAATCATGTATTATTAATGTGAACTCAATGTACTGTATCTCTAAAACAATGTCATATATTTTTTGTTTTCACCTAAAAATTTATCAGCTTGAAAAAGGGCACCAAAATGTTGCTTTGATGTATATTTGATACCACTGGTGTTAAAGAATACCTGAATATGAATTAAATAAAAGAAGCATTCAAAATACGGATTGGCATGCTGACTCCTACATAAATACATAGTTATCAATCACTAATAACTCCTCCCTCCTGTGCCGATAGGTATTCACCAGAAGTGAAAAAAGCAAATATATAAATGTAAAAATTGCAGGTTTTACTTAATCTTTTTCTAAAAAACTATATACAGTGGAGGAAATAAGTATTTGATCCCCCACTGACTTTTAAAGTTTTAATACTAAAAAATAAATTAAACGTCTCATAATTTTATGCCAGCTTTATTTTAACAGTACCACATAGAATATCAAAAGAAAAACGGAGAAAATTACATGAAATGAGAAATAAAAAATAATTTGCATTTCTTTGAGGGAAATAAGTATTTGATCCCCTAGTAAAACCATGACTAATGTTGGCTCCCACAGACCACTGACATATCCTAATCACAGTGAAGTCGTTACCTGGATGAGAGACACCTGTCCCAAATTGTCACCTGTATAAAAGGCCACCTGCCAACAGTCTCAGTGACACTCCAACATCTCCACCATGGGCAAGACTAAAGAGCTGTCTAAAGATGTCAGGGACAAAATTGTTGACCTACACAAGGCTGGAATGGGCTACAAAGCCATAAGTATGAAGCTGGATGAGAAGGTGACAACTGTTGGTGCAATTATTCAGAAGTGGAAGAAGTACAACATTACTGTCAATCGACCCAGGCCTGGAGCTCCATGCAAGATATCACCTCGTGGAGTCTCATTGATCATGAGAAAGGCTAAAAATCAGCCAAGAACTACACGGGAGGAGCTGAGTAATGATCTCAAGGCAGCTGGGACCACAGTCTCCAAAAAAACCATTGGTAATACACTGAGACGTAATGGTTTAAAATCCTGCAGTGCACGCAAGGTTCCTCTGCTCAAGAAGGCTCACGTCCAGGCCCGCCTCAAGTTTGCCAATGAACATATTAATGACTCCGAGAGAGACTGGGAGAAGGTGCTGTAGTCAGATGAGACCAAAATTGAGCTCTTTGGCCTCAACTCAACTCGACATCTTTGGAGGAAGAAAAATACAGAATATGACCCTAAGAATACCATCCCCACCGTCAAGCATGGTGGTGGAAGTATTATGTTTTGGGGGTGTTTTTCTTCTAAGGGCACAGGCCAACTTCACCGCATTGACAGGAAGATGAACGGGGCCATGTATCGCAAAATCCTGGGTGACAACCTCCTTGCCTCTGCCAGGGCACTGAAAATGGGTTGTGGATGGGTCTTTCAGCACGACAACGACCCAAAACATACAGCCAAGGAAACAAAGGAGTGGCTCCATAAGAAGCATATCAAGGTCATGGAATGGCCTAGCCAGTCTCCTGACCTCAATCCCATCGAAAATCTATGGAGAGAGCTGAAGATTCGCGTTTCCAAATGCATGCCTAAAAACCTTAAGGATATGGAGATGATTTGCAGAGAGGAGTGGGCCAAAATTACTCCTGAAGTGTGTGCAAACCTTATAAAAAACTATAAGAAACGTCTGACTGCTGTGCTTGCCAACAAGGGTTTTGCCACCAAGTATTAAATGATGTTTTCCTAGGGGATTAAATACTTATTTCCCTCAATGAAATGCAAATTATTTTTTATTTCTCATTTCATGTAATTTTCTCCGTTTTTCTTTTGATATTCTATGTGGCACTGTTAAAATAAAACTGGCATAAAATTATGAGACGTTTCATTTATTTTTTTGTATTAAAACTTTAAAAGTCAGTGGGGGATCAAATACTCATTTCCTCCACTGTATCAATCTGCTCAGCTTCTCCTGTCCTATAGTCTATAACAGGGGTACTCAATTGGCGGACCGTGGTCCAAATCTGGACCGCGGCTTCCAGCTGTCCGGACCTCTGCTTGCACCAGAAGTCCAGAAGCAATGAGCGCTTCCATCAATACAGATGGAAGCGCTTATTGCTGGAGCGCAGGGAGCTGATGTCACTCACCGCTCAGCTCCCCACGCTCCTCCCCTCTTTCAGGCCGCAGCACTCTGAACGGGGAAGCAGGAAGACTTCTCCTGCTCCACCATACAGCCTGCACAAATCACGCTGCTGGCCGATATGGGCGGAGCCTGCAGACTGGAGATCTGCATAAGCTCCGCCCACATAGTCTGCAGCGCGATCTGTGCCTGCAGTGAAGACAGGAGGACTGTGAGCTTCAGGAACGGGAAAATGTGAGTAGTGCTGTGTTTTTTTTTTTAATACAGAGGGGGCACAGAGGGATTCATAACTATGGAGGGGCACAGAGGGCTTTATAACTATGGAAGGGTCACAGAGGGCATTACTAATGTGAAGGGGCACAATGGGCATTTTTACTATGGAGGGGCACAGTGGTCATTTTTACTCTGGAGGGGGCACAGAGGGCATTACTAATGTGAAGGAGGCACAATGGACATTTTTACTCTGGAGGGGGCACAATGGGCATTTTTATTCTGGAGGGGGCAATATGGGAATTTCTACTCTGGAGGTGGCACAATGGGCATTGATAATGTGAAGGGGGCACAGAGGGCATTATTCCTCTGAACGGGGCACAGAGTGCATTACTACTATTAAGGCTACACACCACTGGTGTTGTCCCTCCTTATATATTTTTTTGTTTTGCAGCTTGGACCTTCATCCTACAGCAGACTCAGGTACGTGGACCTTTACCAAAAGTACTTGAGTACCCTTGGTCTATAAGATTACATTACGTTTTTGGTGAAAAGTCCTCTTTAATACAAAGCCCTTACTAATGTACTATAATTGTCCATATTGCCTCCTTTGTTGGCTGGATTCATTTTTCCATCACATTATACATTACTTGTTTTCAGTGGTTACACCCAATCCTGCAGCGCAGATATGAGGTGGCTGAGATGTTGCACAGGTGTGCGTAATCATGTTCTCAGCCACCAGAGAGGCCAGCGCTTTTTCCTATAGTATAAAGCATGACCGTAACTGCTGGATTTGAAGGGTGGTCGTAACCATGGAAACAAGCAGCTTATAATGTGATGGCAAAATGAATCATGCCAGCAAAGGAGGCAATATGGACAATGACAATACATTAGTAAGTGCCTTGTATTAAAGGGGCACTATCGCTAAAAAATAAAAGAACATATGTTATAAAACATTAAAAATAGTTTTTATATGTATAATTAAGTTTATTATATGTGTACTGTGTTTTGTGTATTTTACATTTTTTTTTACTTTATGGGGGCTGCCATTTTCATAGTCACGTGTCTATGTGTCACTGAACGACACATAGACAAATGACTTACGGTCGTATGCTCCATTCCCAGTGCGGACGGAGCCGACCCTATAGAGAAATCATGGGAGCGCTGAGTATGTGTAAAGCGCAGGCGCTTTACACATAGATAGCCTGCCCCCTCCGGCGCCATGTTATTGAAGACTTCAGTAACATGACACCGGAGGGGACACCCATCACAGCCCCGGAGTCTCCGCTCTCCAGGAGAGCAGAGACCTCGGGGAAGCCGACAAGGGACCAATCAGAGTGGTCCCTTGCCAGCAAGCGCTCCGATTGGTTAGTCTCTGCAGACTAACCAATAGGAGCGCTTCAGTGCTAAAATGCCGGTTTCAGGCTGCGATCTCCACTCTGGAGATCGCAGCCTGAAACCAGGTAAGTTGTCTGTGCCCCCCTTGTAGTGCCCCCCCTGTAGTGCCCCCCTCATGCCTCCGTTGCCCCCCGGTCCTGCCCCCTCCTGCTTTCTGTATTATATGATGGCAGCGGCTCAGGATCGGAGCCGCTGCCATCAGCAGAGAGTGTGAGCTGTAATTACAGCTCACACTCTGCTGCTACAGCTGAAATCGGTGCTGGCACCGATTTCAGCTGTTTAACCCCATGGATGCTGCGGTCAGAAGCCGCCCCAGCATCCATGGGGCTAAGAGGGAGGGAGCTCCCTCTCTCTTCCATCGGGCCGCCGCTGCTGCAGTGGCAGCGCCCGATGGTTACCATGGCAACCAGACGCTTTACAAAAGCGTCCTGGCTGACATGTACCTAAGGCTGATCAGACCCTCAGGGTCTGATCAGCCTTAGTGTAGCACTGATACAGTGCATTGCAATAGATTACTATTGCAATGCACTGTATAGCCATCAAGCCCACTGGATCTTCAAGATCCAAATGGTTCTTTATAAGTTAAAAAAATGTAAAAAGAAAGTAAAAAAAAGTGTAAAAATAAAGTTAAAAAAGTGTAAAAAAAAATAGTTTTTTTTAAAAAAAAAAAGTAAGAAAAAGCGCCCTTTTTCCCCAAATGAAGTAAAAAAAAAGAAAAAGTACACATATTAGGTATCGCCGCGTCCGTATCGACTGGCTGTATAAAAGCATCACATGGTCCACCCCGCCAGGTGTACGCAAAAAAAAAACTATACCAAAACAGCCATTTTTTATCACCTTGCCCCACAAAAAATGTAATAGCAGGCGATCAAAAAGGCGTATTTACCCAAAAATAGTACCAATCAAACCGTCATCTCGTCCCGCAAAAAATGAGCCCCTACCTGAGACAATTGCCCAAAAAATAAAAAAACTACAGCTCTTTGACTATGGAGACACTAAAACATAATTTTTTTTTTCAAAAATGATATTATTGTGTAAAACTTAAATAAATAAAAAATTATATACATGTTAGGTATTTCCACGTCCGTAACAACCTGCTCTACAAAAATATCACATGAGTTAACCCCTCAGGTGAACACAGTAAAAAAATAAAAATAAAAACAGGGTCAAAAAAGCCATTTTTTGTCACTTTACATCACAAAAAATGTGATACCAAGCGATCAAAAAGGCTTATGCCCCTAAAAATAGTACCAATCTAACTGTTACCTCTTCCCGCAAAAAATGAGCCCCTACCTGAGCGAATCGCTCAAAAAATAAAAAAACTACAGCTCTCAGACAATGGAGACACTAAAACATAATTTTTTTTGTTTCAAAAATGATATTATTGTGTAAAACTTAAATAAATAAAAAAAATATGTCATGTCATGAAGGGGTTAAAGGGGTATTCTCATCTTAGACAATAGGGGCATATCGCTAGGATATGCCCCCATTGTCTTATAGGTGCGGGTCCCACCGCTGGGACCCGCACCTATCTCCAGAACGGAGCGGGGAGCGCTGCGCCTGGAGGACCCCAGGTTTCCTGGGGTCCGGCCACCACCAGGCGCGGCTCCCCGTGCCGCTCATAGAAATGAATGGGAGCCGGGCCGTGCATGCGCGGTGCGCTCCCATTCATTTCTATGGAGCCGACGGAAGTAGCCGAGCCAGCGCTCGGCTATTTTCGGCGGCCCCATAGAAATGAATGGAGGGTGGCTGCGCATGCGCAGTGCGCCCTCATTCATTTCGGAGGCTCCGTTCTGGATATAGGTGTGGGTCCCAGCGGTGGGACCCGCACCTATAAGACAATGGGGGCATATCCTAGCGATATGCCCCCATTGTCTAAAATGAGAATAACCCTTTAAGACTGCACTGTGTTTATTATCCCTGTACGGTGACATCACTGTGTTTATTATCCCTGTACGGTGATATCGCTGTGTTTATTATCCCTGTACAGTGACATCACTGTTTATTATCCCTGTACAGTGACATCGCTGTGTTTATTATCTCTGTACTGTGACATCACTGCGTTTGTTATCCCTGTACTGTGACATCACTGTGTTTATTATCTCTGTACTGTGACATCACTGTGTTTATTATCCCTGTACAGTGACATCACTGTGTTTATTATCTCTGTACAGTGACATCACTGTGTTTATTAACCCTGTACAGTGACATCGCTGTGTGTATTATCCCAGTGCAGGAAGAGGTAAGTGGTCTGTGTTTGTGTGTTTGTTTTCTATTTTTCAGGGTCGTGAATGCAGAGGACTACGTCGGATTCGGTGGACTACGTCGGACCATCTTTTTTTTTTTTTTTTTTTAATAAAATGGTCAAACAGGGGTCTGGGGGAGTGTTTATTTCAATAAAATGTTTTATACTTGTGTGTGTGTATTTTTTTTACAATACTGCAGTTTTAGTAATTACGGCTATCTACAGACGGCCCTGATTACTAATACTGGGCTTAGTGCTTGCCGGTATGGCAGGCCAGCACTAACCCCAACATCTATTACCTCGGCATCCACCGCCCAGGGGTGCCGGGAAGAGCCGGGTACCCGCAGGACCGGACCTTCTAAATTGAGGGTCTGGCTCTGGGGCGGCTGCAGGCTGGTACCATTAGGCTGGGAAGGGCCAATAACCGTGTCCCTTCCCACCCTGGTAGTGCCAGGCTGCCGCTGCTGGTTGTATCTGGCTGGTGAAGGAAAAAAGGGGGGGACCCCACGCCATTTTTTTACAAAAATAATTAAATAATTACAAAAAAAATGGTGTGGGGTCCCCCCTTTTTTCCTTCACCAGCCAGATACAACCAGCAGCGGCAGCCTGGCACTACCAGGGTGGGAAGGGACACGGTTATTGGCCCTTCCCAGCCTAATGGTACCAGCCTGCAACCGCCCCAGAGCCAGACCCTCAGTATAGAAGGTCCGGTCCTGCGGGTACCCGGCTCTTCCCGGCACCCCTGGGCGGTGGGTGCCGAGGTAATAGATGTTGGGGTTAGTGCTGGCCTGCCATACCGGCAAGCACTAAGCCCAGTATTAGTAATCAGGGCCGTCTGTAGATAGCCGTAATTACTAAAACTGTAGTATTGTAAAAAAAAAAAAAAAAAACACACACACAAGTATAAAACATTTTATTGAAATAAACACTCCCCCAGACCCCTGTTTGACCATTTTATTAAAAAAAAAAAAAAAAAAAAAAAGCTGGTCCGACGTAGTCCACCGAATCCGACGTAGTCCTCTGCATTCACGACCCTGAAAAATAGAAAACAAACACACAAACACAGACCACTTACCTCTTCCTGCACTGGGATAATACACACAGCAATGTCACTGTACAGGGATAATAAACACAGTGATGTCACAGTACAGAGATAATAAACACAGTGATGTCACAGTACAGGGATAATAAACACAGTGATGTCACCATACAGGGATAATAAACACAGTGATGTCATAGTACAGAGATAATAAACACAGTGATGTCACTGTACAGGGATAATAAACACAGTGATGTCACCATACAGGGATAACAAACACAGTGATGTCACAGTACAGGGATAATAAACACAGTGATGTCACAGTACAGGGATAATAACACAGTGATGTCACCGTACAGAGATAATAACACAATGATGTCACAGTACAGGGATAATAAACGCAGTGATGTCACAGTCCAGAGATAATAAACGCAGTGATGTCACAGTACAGGGATAATAAACACAGTGATGTCACAGTACAGGGATAATAAACACTGCGATGTCACAGTCCAGGGATAATAAACACAATGATGTCACAGTACAGGGATAATAAACGCAGTGATGTCACAGTCCAGAGATAATAAACGCAGTGATGTCACAGTACAGGCAAAATAAACACAATGATGTCACAGTACAGGGATAATAAACGCAGTGATGTCACAGTCCAGAGATAATAAACGCAGTGATGTCACAGTACAGGGATAATAAACACAGTGATGTCACAGTACAGGGATAATAAACACTGCGATGTCACAGTCCAGGGATAATAAACACAATGATGTCACAGTACAGGGATAATAAACGCAGTGATGTCACAGTCCAGAGATAATAAACGCAGTGATGTCACAGTACAGGCAAAATAAACACAATGATGTCACAGTACAGGGATAATAAACGCAGTGATGTCACAGTCCAGAGATAATAAACACAGTGATGTCACAGTACAGGGATAATAAACACAGTGATGTCACAGTACACCTGTGCAAACAAGGCCTGGGGGTTGCAGATAAGGCTAGGGGCTACACTGACAAGGGCCAGTGGCGCACAGATAAGGGGTAAAGGGCAGGGTCACAAGCAAGGTCCGGGGGGGAAGGGGTGGGTGAGGGGTGCACAGATAAGGGCCAGGGTGGCGCACACAGGGGGCAGCAGAGACAAGAACCAGAGAGGCGCAGACAAAGAGGGAGTGGGGCACAGATAAGGGCCCATGGGCACAGACCAGGAAGAGGCGTACAAAGACAAGGGCCAGATCCCAGGGGTGCAGACAGAAAAGCTTCGTGGAAGTAACGCACAATGAAAGAGTTTCTCAGATCAAACTCAGTCATGCACTACCACCCTAAGGCCCCATTCACACGTCCGTATTTTTGCACATCCTGGAAAACGGTCAGTTTTTTGCGGATCCGTTGTTCCGCAAAAAACTCAGTTTTTCCAGGACATCCGTTCCGTCTTTCCGTAAAAAACGGAAAGGATGTATCCATATGTCATCCGTTTTTTGCGAATCCGCAAAAAACGGAAGGATGAATAACATCTTTTTTTTTTCACCCCTCCTGGAACGGAATCCGCAAATACGGATGACATGCGGATGGCTTTCCGCATGTCTTCCGCATTTACGGACGTCCCATAGACTTGTATTGGGCTAAGGACCGCAAAATCGGAGGAAAAGTAGGACAGGAGGATTTCTGTTTGCGGACAGTCGGAACGGTGTACTGTCCGCATTTTTTCACAACCCATTGAAATGAATGGATCCGCATCCTATCCGCATAATTGTCCGCAATTGCGGACAGGATGCGGACACATTATACGGACGTGTGAATGGGGCCTAACTCTGCTACCTGTCAGTGGAGAAAATCCCTGTGGTGGAGGAATAATCAGAATCACAATTGGAAATAACATTGATGACTGTGCCTCCTATGCTATCACACTACAGACCACAACAAGATGGCCGCTGGACACTGTATTGTGGAAGACAATCTCTTTTTATCAGATAAGCAAGTAAGAGCAGCGTGATGTCACAGGAGGTGTGAATAGCCAGATAACACTTTACAGCACTGGGCTACAGACGGCTTCCCTACACTCAACTTTTCAGTTGTGCTCCCCCTGCTGGTCAACATAGGAAGTTCTACACAATTATTATGAATTTTTTCAATATTTCCTTTAATGGTAAAAAAAAAAATATTAGCACAAAAAATTCTCAAACTTACATTGCATGTTTTAACATTTTAGATATATTTCTCATTTTTGACGACAGTTTTCCTTTAAACAGCTGATTGGCGGGGGTCCCGGGTGTCGGACCCCCACTGATCAGATACTGATGACCTATCCTGAGCATAGGTCATAGTAACATAGTTTATAAGTAACATAGTTTATAAGGCCGAAAAAAAGACATCTGTCCATCCAGTTCGGCCTGTTTTCCTACAAGTTGATCCAGAGGAAGGCAAAAAAACCCTGTGAGGTAGAAGCCAGTTTTCCCCACTTTAGGGAAAAAAATTCCTTCCCGACTCCAATCAGGCAATCAGATTGCTCCCTGGATCAACAACCCCTCTCTAGTAGCTATAACCTGTAATATTATTACCCTCCAAAAATACATCCAGGCCCCTCTTGAACTCTTTTAGTGAACTTACCATCACCACCTCCTGAGGCAGAGAGTTCCATAGTCTCACTGCTCTTACCGTAAAGAATCCTCTTCTATGTTTGTGTACAAACCTTCTTTCCTCCAGACGCAGAGGATGTCCCCTCGTCACAGTCACAGTCCTGGGGATAAATAGATCGTGGGAGAGATCTCTGTACTGACCTCTGATATATTTATACATAGTTATTAGATCTCCCCTCAGTCGTCTTTTTTCTAAAGTGAATAAGCCTAATTTTGATAATCTTTCTGGGTACTGTAGTCCACCCATTCCAGTTATTACTTTAGTTGCCCTCCTCTGAACCCTCTCCAGCTCTGCTATGTCTGCCTTGTTCACAGGAGCCCAGAACTGTACACAGTACTCCATGTGTGGTCTGACTAGTGATTTGTAAAGTGGCAGGACTATGTTCTCATCATGGGCATCTATGCCTCTTTTGATGTAGCCCATTATCTTACTGGCCTTGGCAGCAGCTGTCTGACACTGGTTTCTGCAGCTTAGATTTCTGTTCACTAAAATTCCTAGGTCCTTTTCTATGTCAGAGTTACCCAATATTTTACCATTTAGTATGTACTGGTGACTTGCATTATTCCTTCCCATATGCATAACTTTACATTTGTCAGTGTTAAACCTCATCTGCCACTTCTCTGCCCAAGCCTCCAGTCTATCCAGATCCATCTGTAGCAGTGTACTGTCCTCTTCTGTGTTAATTACTTTACACAGTTTAGTGTCATCTGCAAAAATTGATATTTTACTGTGCAAGCCTTCTACAAGATCATTAATAAATATATTGAAGAGAATAGGGCCCAATACTGACCCCTGTGGTACCCCACTAGTGACAGTGACCCAATCTGAGTATGTACCGTTAATAACCACCCTCTGTTTTCTATCACTGAGCCAGTTACTTACCCACATACAGACATTTTCTCCCAGGCCAAGCATTCTCATCTTATATACTAACCTTTTATGTGGTACAGTGTCAAATGCTTTGGAGAAGTCCAGATATACGACATCCATTGATTCGCTGCGGTCTAGTCTAGAACTTACCTCCTCATAGAAACTGATTAAATTGGTTTGACATGACCGATCCCTCATGAAGCCATGCTGATATGGAGTAATTTGCTTATTTTCATTGAGGTACTCCAAGATAGCATCTCTTAGAAAACCCTCAAACAGTTTACCCACGACAGATGTTAAACTTACCGGCCTATAGTTCCCGGGCTCTGTTTTTGGACCCTTTTTGAATATTGGAACCACATTTGCTATGCGCCAATCCTGTGGAACACTCCCTGTCAGTATAGAGTCCTTAAATATCAGAAATAAGGGTCTGGCGATGACATTACTTAATTCTCTTAGGATACGGGGGTGTATGCCATCCGGTCCTGGCGATTTGTCTATTTTAATCTTTTTAAGACGCAGCTCTACTTCTTCCTGGGTCAGACAGGGCACTTTTAATGGGGAATTTACTTTTATATTCTGCATTTCATCTGACAGTTTATTTTCCTCAGTGAATACAGTGGAGAAAAAGATATTTAGTAGCTTTGCTTTCTCCTCATCGCTCTCTGCAACTCCCCCCTCATTACTCTGTAAGGGGCCGACACCTTCAGGTTTATACTTTTTACCATTTATATAATTAAAGAACATTTTAGGGTTAGTTTTACTTTCTTTGGTGATTAATCTCTCGGTCTCTAGTTTGGCTGTTTTTATTTGTCTTTTACATATTCTATTTTTTTCCTTATAGTTTTTCAATGCTTTCTCGCTCCCCTCCTGTTTTAGTGATTTAAATGCTTTCTGTTTGTCATTTATTGCTTTCTTTACAGTTCTATTTATCCACATTGGTTTTTTCTTGTTTCTTATTATTTTATTCCTATATGGTATGTACCTCTCACAATTAGATATTAGGATGTTTTTAAAAATATCCCATTTTGTGGCTGTATTTTTATTTTTGAAGACTTTGTCCCAGTTAGTTAGGCCTATGGCCTCTCTTAGTTGGCTAAATTTAGCTTTTTTGAAGTTAGGTATTTTTGTTCCTCCCTGAAGAAACGCTCTTTGAATGACAATTGGAAGGTTATTATGTTATGGTCACTATTTCCCAGGAGTCCCCCGACCTGCACATCTGTTGTTCTGTCAGGTCTATTGGTTAATACTAAGTCCAGTATGGCCGTCCCTCTAGTCGGGTCCTGAACCAGTTGGGAAAGGTAATTGTCTTTGGTTATTTCCAAGAACCTGTTTCCTTTATGAGATATACAGGTTTCAGTTTCCCAGTCTATATCTGGGTAGTTGAAATCCCCCATAATAACGACCTCATTATGATTTTGCCACCTCGTCTATTTCGTTTAGAAGTAGATTTTCTATGGGCTCTGATATAGTAGGGGGTTTATAATAAACTCCTATTAGTATTTTATTATTGTTTTTGGCTCCATTTATTTCTACCCACAGTGACTCCACATCTTCATGTCCCTCACTTATATCTTCCCGCAGTGTGGGCTTTAGACAGGACTTTACATAAAGGCAGACGCCTCCCCCTCTCCGGTTTTTGGCGATCCTTTCTAAACAGAGTGTAACCTTGTACGTTGACTGCCCAGTCATAGGTATCATCCGCCATGTCTCAGTT
>ONZH01009383.1:0-29514 GCA_900303285.1 Rhinella marina
CTCCCCTGGCCAGAGCAAGCTCTTTTTCCGTTTTCCGTGGTCGAAAAATCCATAAAATATAAGGTCCCAAAATAGGGAACGTATACGGTATTAAACTGAGAAGAATCGATACCGCACCGGTTGATGCAACAGTTTTTCAAAATCCATTCCGGCTGTTGTCACCACCACACACGGTAGCCCAGGGGCACTCCTCTGGCTCTTCCAGCGAAACCTCCTTCCCCCCAGCCTGCCCCACACCTACAGGCCCTCTCTACAAACAATTTACCCGGATAGGGGACGTCTTAGATATTGTACAGATTTTTGTTTGGTTCTTCTTTTATTTCCCTCCTGACCTGTGATAGGCAGAGCATGGACACGTCCCCTTAGCTGCAGTGGGAAAGACACCCCCCTGGCCAGAGCAAGCTCTTTTTCCGTTTTCTGTGGTCAAAAAATCCATAAAATATAAGGTCCCAAGATAGGGGACGTATACGGTATTAAACTGAGAAGAATTGATACCGCACCGGCTGATGCTAGAGTTTTTTCTAAATGCATTCCGGCTGTTGTCACCACCACACACGCTAGCCCAGGGGGCACTCCTCTGGCTCTTCCAGCGAAACCTCCTTCCCCCCCACCTACAGGCCCTCTCTCCAAACAATTTACCCGGGTAGGGGGACGTATTAGATATTGTACTGATTTTTAATTGCCTCCTGCGATAGACGGGAATCGAACCCAGATCAACTGCTTGGGAAGTAGCTATGCTCACCACTATACCACTAGCAGCCACAGCAACTGATAACAACAGATACTAAACTTGATTTCAGCTGCAGTGCCAGCATGAGCAGTGGTGTCACCTGCAGGCGGTGATGGACCTTCGTTGCACCTAGTTGGGTGCTTCCCTAACATGTGATGGGTATTTGCCTCGCCTTTCTTGGTCTGGGTGAGCACAATTGCCATGAGGGTAACCACCAGGCTGTTGCCTGAGAATTTGGGGTAATGGTGGGATTAGGCAGCCTCAGAGGCATCCATGCATGCTGCCCCTGCTGTTTCCTGTCCATTTCCGTGGTGTTTCCATCATTTTCTGAGGTTTCCAGGTTTTCACCCAGCCTTCCCTAGGCAGAGCCTTGGTCCCCTGCAAAAAATGCTCGAGTCTCCCATTGACTTCAATGGGGTTCGTTACTCGAAACGAGCACCCGAGCATCTGGAAAAGTTTGACTCGAATAACGAGCACCCGAGCATTTTAGTGCTCGCTCATCTCTACTAACTATTTAACGGTCATTGTCACAAGATAATCAATGATATTCACTTCACCTATCAATGGTTTTACTGTTAGCATATACACAGGCTGCATATATGGCTTCTGATTATATCATCTATGCAGTTCTTGCATCTGCAAGTTCAAAAGTGAGATACTTCAAGGAACTATGGAGAAATGGATGATTATTTAAAAAAAACATGTTAGCAACTCTTTTTTTTCCAGTTGTGCTTTTAAAGAATACATTTTACTCAAGGTCATTAACATTACAGTGTTTTTTATACATTGACTAAAGGTTATCTTTAAGATACATTTGAGTAAACACAAAGACCTTGTACAAAAAAACATATGTACATTCAAGGTAACAAATATCTCTAGCTCAGCTTAAGTAAAGTGCATTAAGATGAATTAATGTAGGTTGATGTCATCATTTTTAACATAAAAGACCTTGAAAAATTGATGCAAATATTTCATTTGTCTGAAACACTCCAGGAATGTATTCTACTTTCCAAATAGCTTAAAATACCTGAGACCAATTGCAAAAGCTATACCTACATAGTCCTCCACAAAACGCACCTGTAAGCTGTGACATCACATACCACTATATCTATGAAATGGGTATGTTAGGGTATGTTCCCACGTAGCATAAACGTAAGAGTTTGATGCCACAGATGTGTGTGGTCAATCAGCAACGTTTTACAACACCAGCAAATTGGATGAGATTTTAAGAACTCTTATCCACCTTCTGCAAAAAAAAAAAAAAATCCCTAATGTAAAGTGACTCGCAGTGTACCACAGTGAATTTCACCTTTTGCAACGCATAGGGCGAAATTCATGGCAAATCCAAGGCAAAAAAAACCTACAAGAAGTCTGCAGCAGAATTCCTTCTGTGAAATTGTGGCAGTCAGCAGTGGAAATCCTATCCTGTGTGGCAGTACCTAATGGTATAGCAGCTATCTGAGCTACACAAATAAAGCAGCCATGTGAAGTAAAGAGATTGATTGTAACATCACATATCCCAGCAAATACCTTTCACAGAGTAATCACCCAAAGACAGTTACAATAACCTCTAGACTTACAGAAGAAAACTTTCATCCTCAGAGGTGATCTGTCAGATGCTAGATCCCATCCCACTAGTATATATGACTGTGTGTTGCATAACTGGACTCTCATCCTCCTTGTACCTGCATACTAAGGGCTTGTTCACATCACCGTCATGGATTCCGTTCTGGCTTTCCGTTATAACATTGTTATAACAGAAAAAAACGGAATCCATAGGACGGAAATAAAAACGGACACCTTTAGAGGCATTCTGTTTTGATCCGTCATAATAGAAGTATATAGGCAAGCATAACGGATCCGTCTGGTTTCCATTATGCTGGATGGAAAACAAAGTCCTGTTTGTAGGACAGTCAAATATATCACCGTGTGCATCTTGTTCAACTGCTACCACATTCACAGTTAATATGTTTGTTTATATATAGACCTACTGTACCTCAGTATTAAAAGGCGGTCTAATATATTGCCACGTTTATCTTGTTAAACTGCTGCCACATTCATAATTAATCCGTTACATTTTTGATACAGTTCCTGTACACTATGGCCAACAGACAGTTGCCTGGGCTCTCGAAAAGAATGGGCCATGGCAAAAATGTTGCTATATCTGGCACAAGTCGCTGCAGAAGAAGGGGGGTAGCAGCCATAGCAACAGGCCAGAGCTGCCACTGTCATCCTCTGGTCATGTTCTGACGAATAATCCAGCTGTACTGGAATGGTTGACTCTCTCTTCAACATCATCTCAAGTGACAACAGATAGACACAGCCAGGAATCGGTGGGTTCCTCTGACACCATGCTTAGTTGGAATGGTCCAGGAACTGCCTCTTGCTTTTGCTGCTCTATCTGCTAGCCAAGAAATGATAGCCACTGGCTCTGTATCGCTTTTCAGTGATGATGAGCTTTGTGATGACAGTCAGCAGTTACAGGCAAGCCCTTGGAGGAGAGTTCCGCTGTGGACTCCTTTAGGCATGCAACTACCGATGATGACATTCGGGTGGAAACACATGTTGCAAGAGGTCATGGACATGTGCAAGAGACAGATGAGGCGGGTGAAGAGGAAGCATCATCATAATCATCAGGAGTGAGGTTGGCAGCATGCCCATGAGACAGTAGGGTAGCTAGTGTTCCCCTGAGCCAGTACAGTGGCAGTGCGCCTGTGAGACAGCAGGGTGGAAGCAGTGGGAGATCTGGAGCCAAACACAGGAGGGGTACACTGTCTGCTACTCGGGAGACTACCAGTGAAGAACACACTAGCAGTGCACAGGTTCATAAAAGTAGCACCAGGCAGGGATCATGCAGTGCTGGAGGGTAAATGTCATACTCGACAATGTGGGAATTTTTCCACCAAGTCACTGGGGGACGTTAGTGTGGCAGTATGCAGGATTGTGGGCAGAAGATGAGGCACGGCCATGCTGCTAATGTTGCCCCTGTGTCAACACATGGAGCGTCACCATAAAGTGTCATGGGAAAACCGTGCCACTCATTTAGTGTTATAGCCTGCATCTCCGACCAGCCCGCACCCCCTCTCAAGCAGTCAGGGCTTGTCAACATTAGAAGAAGGAAGCTGTCATTCCTCTCCATCAACTTCAATGTCTTCTATTGCTCCTGATGCTCCTCCTTGTCATTTGTTTCAATAGCAATCGATCACAGAGTCAACTGCAAAAATACAGCAGCATGCATTCACTCATCCAACGGCTCAGGCGTTGAACATGTACCTGGCCAAGTTGCTGGTACTACACTCTCTCCCTTTCCATGTAGGTGACTCTTCACATTTCAGAGAATCGATGGCTTGTACCAGCCCTGCACACTTACATTGAGCAGAAGGTGGGCCAGTTCTTGGGCCTCTCGGTGTTTGGTAGAGTTCACGCAAGCACTGATGTATGTAGTTGTAACTATGGTCCAGGATAATATCTGTCTTTCACAGCCCACAGTGTGAATGTGGTTTCAGGCCAGGCACACCAGCAACTTGGCCAGGTGTTGTAATGCTGGAATTTCTGCGTCAATGTCCTCCTCTGACTCATCATCATCCACCTTATCCTCACCCTTCCCTCTAGGAACAGTGGTCCCCCAGCATATCACCTATGCAAAGCTAGGCGCTATCATGTGTCATCAATAAAGAAATTAAACACTGGCTGTCTCCTTGCCAATTGGAGACAGGAACCATGGTTCCTGATAACGGGAAGAACATTTTGTTTGTGCTGCGTCAGGGAGGGTTGACCCATGCACCATGCATGGTGCACCTTTTTAATCTCATTGTCACCCGATTTAATCTCAAGTCTTCCAATGATCTTTAAGAGCTGTTAAAATGTCTAGGAAACTGTGCATGCCTCAACCAGCACGTGCACGTGGCATACTTGGACTGCACTCTGTAACTCATGATCCAAGATCCCCTGGACTATTGAGCATGCAAACTTGAAATGTGGCCAGAAATGGCCGAGTTTGCCACGAGCATGGGGTCATTTACGGTCCGCAATCCGGCACTGAGCCACTAAAATCGCATGCATGAGCCCTAAGGACTATAAGGGCAGAGCTTTATTATGTTTGTCCTTTGGCCCGGACTAATGATCTGCACTACTGGCCAGATTCCCTTTGGACTGGTCTGTCAGGGGACTGTCTGATATTTTAGACATGACTTACACTAATCATCATCACAGGTGCTTAACTTCCTAAGAGTGCACAGAAAATGATCACTGCAGCCTGAGTTTAGAGCGCTGATCAGAGTGTGAGTGGACAATACCGCTATCAGTGGGGGAGGGGTGGTCAGTGGACAAGACTGCTGTCAGTGGGGGAGTAGTGGTCAAATGTCATGCTGCATAGTGGTATCGGATGCTGTTGGGGAGATATTTTGTGCTGCCTGTAGGCATTTATTTCGCATTGTTGAGGAGATATTGTGTGCTGCCCTGTGGTACTTATTTGGTATTGTTGGGGAGGTATATTGTGCCTCACTGTGGTATTTATTTGGCGCTGTTGAGGAGATATTTAGTGCTGCACGGTGGTATTGGATGCTACTTTGGAGGTATTTTGACTATTATTATGATATGTGGTGCTAAAAGGGAGGGTAACGTATGTCTATGACCATTAGGCATTTTTATGTTCCACTTTTATTGCCTTTCTTGTACTGATGATTCACATAGCAGCATGTAAAGCTAAATCTGCTGCAGTATACATTGCAGATCACTATTTTTATGCTTTGTAATCCCAGTTCAGCCCTGTATGTCCTCCTCAAGCACCTCTGAACCAATTGTTTTAACTAAAGGGGGCTGTTAACCTACATGAACACCAACAGCTGAGGCTACTTTCACACTAATGTTTTTGCTGAAACCGGCAGGGCTCAGCAAAAATGCTTCTGTTACTGATAATACAACCATCTGTATCCGTTATGAATGGATCCAGTTGTATTATCTTTAACATAGCCAAGACGGCTCCGTCATTAACTTCATTGAAAGTCAATGGGGGATGGATCCGTTTTCAATTGTCTCAGATTGTGCAGGAGCAAAACAAATCCGGCATGTGACCTATAATGCAAGTCAATAGGGACGGATTTATTTTGCTTTGCATCCAGTATGGCAGGGCTGGCCAACCTGAGGCTCTCCAGCTGTTGTAAAACTACAATTCCCACCATGCCCTGCTGTAGCCTGATAGCTGTAGGCAGTCTGTAGTTTTGCAACAGCTGGAGAGCCTCAGGTTGGCCAGCCCTGCAGTATGGGAACGCAACCAAATGGAACAGAATGCTTTTTGGAGCATTCCGCTCTGTTCAGTTACGTTTTGTCCCGATTGACAATGAATGGGGACAAAAAAGAAGGTTTTTTCTCTGGTATTGAGATCCTATGATGGATCTCAATACCGGAAAATAGAAACGCTATTGTGAAAGTAGCCTGACTCACCTTGAACCAAAAGAGGAGAATTAGTCTTCTCTGCATATGGGTAGTAACTTTTATAAAGAAAATACAGAGCAACTCAGTATTTTGTACATAATGTTTTAGATTAACTGCCTACAATTATTTCCTTTTTTCAATGAATGTTCTACATATAGTTTAATGGGATAATATAAAATTATATATTTTTCTGAATAAAGACATATATTTCATGGGCTTTTGTCTTTCAAACCCAAAACACAGTAACTAGCATAGTTTCTATCATTTATATTGGTACAAAAATTATTTAAAACCATTATCTTTGCTGCCAGGTTTCCATAAAACATCAATGCAAAATTTAAGAAGTTACACAGACTACAAACCAAATGATAATAAAATAAATTTATTATAAAAGCATAAGCATTTCAATTTAAAAGAAAAATACCAAACAGAAATAAAACCGCATTCAGTGTGTTCTTTATGTGTTGAAACAGAAATTAGAAATATGAAATGATATTGCTTCAGTTAAATGGATCTGCAACTATAATTTCCAATTCCTGGAATTTATTCTGCATGAATGCTATTTTACACACCACAAACTTTAGATGCTCTTTTGTGCAAAAAACATGTTTTTTTATCTATAAGTCATTTTCATACTGCAGTGAAAATCTTGTTCTTTTTTAAGTAAAGCCTAGATCTCATTTTATGTAATCGGAAACTAATTAAATGCTGAGCTTTAACTTTTACCTTGTTTGTAACTGATTAAGCCTAAACATTTCATTTACCGTATTTTTCACCCTATAAGACTCACCTTTTTCTCCTCAAAGTGGGGGAAAATGTCAGTGCGTCTTATGGGCCATAATGGAAGCGCACATTAGTACAAGACGACCGGAAAGTGGCGATTGCATTGCTTCCAGTGCTCTCCACTCACTGCTTCTTGCTCTACTTTGGCCACTCGCTGTGCTCTGACTGCACACAGCATGACGATATTGCACTCTGTGACCTCACGCTGTGCAGGTCAGGTCACAGCACAGCGCGTGGCAGGAAGAAGAAGAAGAGCACTGGATGACAGGAGCAGCGGCAACATCTGGAGCATGACAGGTAAGAGAATTTTTTTAAATCTGATCTGAGCATGGGGGTCATTCATATGGAGATCTGTTTTGAGGTCTGATTGGGGGACTTATGGAGGTCTGATTGGGGGTCATTCACATGGAGGGCTGATTAGGGAACTTATGGAGGTCTGACTGGTGGTCTGATTAGGGGACTGATTAATATGTAGGTCTGATCTGAAATATGATTGGGGGACTTATTAACATTGGGAGCTCTGTTCTGAGGTCTAATTAACATTTACGGTCTGATTAGGGCTGTGAGCTGAGGTCTGATTAACATTGGGGGGTCTGAGCTGAGGTCTGATGAAAAACATATTTATTTTTATTTTCCTCCTCTAAAACCTAGGTGCATCTTATGGGCACATGCATCTCATAGGGCAAAAAATATGGTACATGTCAAAACATTTGTTTAAACCTTGGACCCTATACCTTTAATGCAATAATTTTATCCATTAGTACAAAAGGCTACGTTCATTAGCTAGTGGAATTAACTCAACTTTATTTTTTTTAAAAAAGGAGCAGAAATAAGTGTGTGTCACAATTAAAATGTATTTGACAAGTTATATTCCACAGGAGGACTAGCGCTCAGAAAATGTATGGCTAATATTTAAAATGTGGGCCTGGAAACACATGGCCGGTATGTTTAACCTCCATTGTGAGTAAAATGTTTGAAGAATTTCTACGAGATGCCATCCTGGAGTATCTCACTGAAAATAAATAACATGTTATCAGCATGGGTTTGAAGGACTGGTCCTTTCCAACTAATCCGATCAGTTTCTATGAAAAGATAAGTTGATACACTAATCGTGCAGCAGTGGGAGCTGGTAGCAAGCTGTTAGTGACAGCAGGGTTCCCCATAGAGGCCCCTGCCTTCCTCTTTGCTCTGGTCCCAGTGGTCATGAAGCCTCTATGGGGTTGACAGTCTGCAAAGTTGACTTGGTCTTAGTAGACCTAGATCAGCTCTGCAGTGAGGTTGTACAGTGATATGATTAAGAAGTCTGAGTAAGTATGAAACATGTAACACATTCTCCCCACCTAAATAAAGCTCAATATGATCAACAGCCGGTGTGTAGTATAGCCAAAATGCACAACCCCAAAAATATAATAACCACCAATACACCATCAGTTCATGAAAATGCATAAATTTTATTATCACAAAAACATATGTAAAAAATAAATATTGAGAGTATGCAAAAAGCAGTGGCTTACGTATAGATAAATAGAAGGTACGCTTATTACGGTTATCACTAATAAACTGTTGATAACATGGTCCAAAGCTTCACAAGAGCACACCAATAAATACCCAATATACAATATACTAACATGTTTATTACATATATGTTTTTGTGATAATAACATGTATGCATTTTCATGGACTGATGGTGCATTGGTGGTTATTATATTTTTGGGGTTATGCAAAACATTCTGTACCAAGATGTAAACCAAGTTTTTGCCTTCAAAAAACATGGATTGATTTTATCTTTTGCGTATGCTGGAGCAAAACTGGATCTTTCATACACAATGTTAGGTAGTACAAACTAGGCTGCTTCAAGAACTTATTACATCAAGGATCGGTGTGAATATAGCTGTGAAGTGAAACAGCCTAGTATTTTCTGGGCCTCCAGTAAATAAATGCACAGTTTTAGGTTAGCTGTAGGTTTTCATATCTGTGAATTGTTATTGCTTGAAAAGTTATTATTAATCATATGCCTTCCTAAATATTGAAACATGTCTGTCTTTTGCCATTCTGACCTATATCTTTAAAAGGAGTATGGTAAAGGTTAAGGTAGCTTCAGCTAAACTTGGTTTTTAAGAAACTCAGATATACTTTTAAATGTCAAATAAAATGTTAGAAATTCTGTTTTGATATAAAACAACTTTTCGGATAGTTTGATGATGTTTTCTCTGACAAAAAATAGTATCATATACATAGAATTATATTGTGTATCCCAGAACTAAACTGTATATAAATATGGATAATACAAGGGAGGCTCAGTGATATATCATATATAGCCTACAGAAATACTGTGTGAAATTCCCATAAAATAGCATAGACTTAAAGGGGTTGTCTGTTTGATAGTGATGGCCTATCCTCATACAACCATAAAAGTCAAAAGGACTATTCACACATCTTTTTTTTTTTTATGGATCCATGTGCATGCCCTATTGTCATTTGTTTTTGCAAATCAGAATAGTCCATTCCGTGTATGGGAGTGAGGGAAAAACAGAGCACACAGATCTAATTTTTGAAGAAGTATTGCCTAATCTATATATAAAACATCTCAACAGTAATCAATAATACTAGTGCATCTCAATAAATTGTTTTCTTTTATATACATTTCTAGCAAACATTTCTGAAATTCTGTTTTCCCATTCTCATTATGAGGTATTGAGTGCAGACTGATGGGGGAAATTTACTTTTTTATTTTAGCATATTGCTACAACAAAATATGACAAAAAATGAAAGGGTGGAGAACCAGTTTGTAAAGAACCAGGTTTGCTATGAACTTTTCAAAACTTTATCCACAAGATGAACCTCTCATTTTTCAGGCTCGAATCAGGCAAATCCAGTAAAATGGCATGCAGCATTATCTTAATTCACATGAAAAAGCATGAGGGAGGAAGAAGAAGGATGCTCACTTGACCCTGAGAGGAACTGGTGGGGAAAGGTGTGCCCTGTTTTGCTCTCAGGCTGACAGACAGCTTGGGAAAGCCAATCAGTGGGACAGGAGGCAGGCATGTGCCCTAACAGAACAACTAGAATATCATTATGTGTTTAGCTGTTGATGAGGGTGGATGGGAGTATCAGTTTCTGGCAGAAAACAATCTTAGGGACAGTGTACAGTCACAATCAACTGTCAGGGACAGTTAATGGAAAAACTAGAAAGAAGAATAATTGTGTAGAATAAGAAAGGGCAGTGTTATGTCTGTGGGTAGGTAGGACCCTACTCTAAATAAGTGCAGAGATGGACAAACACAAAACCGAATGGGTCAGAACCAGACGGGCTATGCAGTACCAAATGAGAGATAGAGAGTGGTCAAAAGACAAGCCAAGGTCAGAAGCACCGAAGAACCTAGCTAGTGTCAAAACAAGACCATCACTGGTAGAGATGAGCGAACCATCCAAAATTCGCTTTGGCGAATAATCAACAAATTACTGACAAGATTCGTTCTTAATACGAATTTATTCAGTCGAATTTGCATAAAAAAATACTCGTTGTTTTGTGAACATTCCTGCACAAATTACAAACATACAGTCAGCGTTGTTAAAAGTATGCAATACGCAAGCATTAGCGTACAAAGTGCGTACGAATCCTTAGCATACTATTGACTCGCGATTGCGTCATATGCAAGCACGCATGAGGCTAGGCCGTGGCGTACAGTCTTTAGAGGCAGTCCACATGAGATCGAAAAGTAAGGTGCTAGCTATTCGGCTAAGTGCATAATTTACTAAAACACACCGTACAATAAGTGCATAATAGGACACATTGCAATACCTGAAAAAGAATACACACAATGGGCTAAAGTGCTTGAATGTTGCTGAACCTGTAAAAACATTATTACTATGCTAAAATACAGCAAAGACATAATTATGCAAACATTTTAGTGCAATCAATTTTACATTTGCAAGCATAATAGGCTCAGATATATGTTTGAGTCTCTCCTTATGGCTGCTTGGCATAAAGCACTGGAACACAGTCCAAAATTCAATTGTAATCCACGTGAGGTAATTTTGTAATCCAAACAGGTAACGTGTAATCCACATGGATAATATAAAATAACATAGTAACATAGTAACATAGTTTATAAGGCCGAAAAAAGACATCTGTCCATCCAGTTCGGCCTGTTTTCCTACAAGTTGATCCAGAGGAAGGCAAAAAACCCCTGTGAGGTAGAAGCCAATTTTCCCCACTTTAGGGGAAAAAAATTCCTTTCCGACTCCAATCAGGCAATCAGAATTACTCCCTGGATCAACGACCCATCTCTAGTAACTATAACCTGTAATATTATTACCCTCCAGAAATACATCCAGGCCTCTCTTGAACTCTTTTAGTGAACTTACCATTACCACCTCCACAGGCAGAGAGTTCCATAGTCTGACTGCTCTTACCGTAAAGAATTCTCTTCTATGTTTGTGTACAAACCTTCTTTCCTCCAGACGCAGAGGATGTCCCCTCGTCACAGTCACAGTCCTGGGGATAAATAGATCATGGGAGAGATCTCTGTACTGATATATTTATACATAGTTATTAGATCTTTAGGCTTATTCTAAAGTGAATAAGCCTAATTTTGATAATCTTTCTGGGTACTGTAGTCCACC
Organism: Rhinella marina; assembly: GCA_900303285.1. NCBI lineage: Eukaryota > Metazoa > Chordata > Amphibia > Anura > Bufonidae > Rhinella > Rhinella marina. Next base: position 11,573 of record ONZH01009383.1, read on the forward strand.
CATTCCAGTTATTACTTTAGTTGCCCTCCTCTGAACCCTCTCCAGCTCTGCTATGTCTGCCCTGTTCACCGGAGCCCAGAACTGTACACAGTACTCCATGTGTGGTCTGACTAGTGATTTGTAAAGTGGCAGGACTATGTTCTCATCACGGGCATTTATGCCTCTTTTTATGCAACCCATTATCTTATTGGCCTTGGCAGCAGCTGTCTGACACTGGTTTCTACAGCTTAGTTTGCCGTTCACTAAAATTCCTAAGTCCTTTTCCATATCAGAGTTACCCAATATTTTACCATTTAGTATGTACTGGTGACTTGCATTATTCCTTCCCATATGCATAACCTTACATTTGTCAGTGTTAAACCTCATTTGCCACTTCTCTGCCCAAGCCTCCAGTCTATCCAGATCCATCTGTAGCAGTGTACTGTCCTCTTCTGTGTTAATTACTTTACACAGTTTAGTGTCATCTGCAAAAATTGATATTTTACTGTGCAAGCCTTCTACAAGATCATTAATAAATATGTTGAAGAGAATTGGGCCCAATACTGACTCTGTGGTATCCCACTAGTGACAGTGACCCAATCTGAGAATGTGCCGTTAATAACCACCCTCTGTTTTCTATCATTGAGCCAGTTACTTACCCACATACAGACATTTTCTCCCAGTCCAAGCATTGTCATTTATATACTAACCTTTTGTGGTACAGTGTCAAATGCTTTGGAGAAGTCCAGATAAACGACATCCATTGATTCGCCACGGTCAAGTCTAGAACTTACCTCCTCATAGAAACTGATTAAATTAGTTTGACATGACCGATTGTCACGCTCTGGTGTGGAGGGAATAGCCACACCGAGCGTACGAGGGAAGGGGAGACCAAAACCAGGGAAACGGTAACCTCCTGCAGGGAACCCTGAAACTAGGCCCTGACTGACTACCAGTATGAACAATCCTGGGTCGTAGGAGAGTTCATACACAGGAACCTAATAATAAATGCACCCTAAAGAACCCTGCAGCTAGTGACAAGAAAGAGTAAACCCGTTCCTCCAAGAGTAAGGACGAACAGGAGACTCCAAAAGGAAAACCACAAAAGGGAAAAAGTCACTTATCTTTAAGCAGATATCGCAGCAACCAGATCTCAGCCGAGATCCACACCACACACTACTAAGTAGGCAGAAAGTATAAACCGCAAGGGATACTGGGAGAGGAAGGGGTAAATAGGAGAAAGATAATTACCACAGCAGCAACAGCTGAGGGGAAGGGGTGTGGTAAACCGCAACCAAACCAAGGGAAAAGCATGTCAAATTATGTCACTCTTGAAAGCCGCGCAGAACGTCTGATACCAGACACAAGCCCACTCGTGACACCGATCCCTCATGAAGCCATGCTGATATGGAGTTTTTTGCTTATTTTCTTTGAGGTACTCCAAGATACCATAAGGTATGTACCTCTCACAATTAGATATTAAGATGCTTTTAAAAATATCCCATTTTGTGGCTGTATTTTTATTTTTGAGGACTTTGTCCCAGTTAGTTAGGCCTATGGCCTCTCTTAGTTGGCTAAATTTTGCTTTTTTGAAGTTTGGTATTTTTGTTCCTCCCTGAAGAAATGCTCTTTTGAATGACAGTCGGAAGGTTATTATATTATGGTCACTATTTCCCAGGTGTCCCCTAACCTGCACATCTGTTGTTCTGTCAGGTCTATTGGTTAATACTAAGTCCAGTATGGCCGTCCCTCTAGTCGGGTCCTGAACTAGTTGGGAAAGGTAATTGTCTTTGGTTATTTCCATGAACCTGTTTCCAGGTTTCTGTTTCCCAGTCTATATCTGGGTAGTTGAAATCCCCCCCTAATAACGACCTCATAATGTTTCGCCGCCTCGTCTATTTCATTTAGAAGTAGATTTTCTGTGGACTCTGGTATATTAGGTGGTTTATAATAAAGTCCTATTAGTATTTTATTATTGTTTTTGGCTCCATGTATTTCTACCCACAGTGACTCCACATTTTCATGTCCCTCACTTATATCTTCCCGGAGTGTGGGCTTTAGACAGGACTTTACATAAAGGCAAACCCCTCCCCCCCTCCGGTTTTGGCGATCCTTTCTAAACAGACTGTAACCCTGTACGTTAACTGCCCAGTCATAGGTTTCATCCAGCCATGTCTCAGTTATTCCCACTATGTCTAGTCCTCCTCACACATCACTAATTCCAGTTCACCAGTTTTATTAGTTAGGCTTCTGGCAATAGTGTACATACAGTTAAAAGGTTTAAATATATTTTTCCTCTACACCTTTCCTTCTGCACTGTTCTAGTTCCTCCTTCCATTCCTCCCCCAGTTCCATTACCTTGCCCCAGGTCTCTATCTGCACTATCCAGTCCCTAGTTTAAACACTCCTCCAGCCTTCTAGCCATCTTCTCCCCCAAAACAGCTGCCCCTTCCCCATTGAGGTGCAGCCCATCCCTACGGTAGAGCCTGTAGCCGACAGAGAAGTCAGCCCAGTTCTCCAAGAACCCAAATCCCTCCTTCCTACACCAGTTCTTGAGCCACTTGTTTACTTCCTTAATCTCCCGCTGCCTGCCTTTCTTGTGTGGCTCGTGGTACAGTCAGTATTTCGGAAAACACTACCTTTGAGGTCCTTGCCCTAAGCTTATGCCCTAGATCCCTAAAATTATTTTTAAGGACGCTCCACCTACCTCTAACTTTGTCATTGGTTCCGATGGACCATGAATGCTGGATATTCTCCAGCCCCTCCCAGTGATCTGTCAACCAAATTCGCGATGTGCCGAACTCGAATGCCAGGAAGGCAACACACCATTCGACGATCCCGGTCTTTGTGACAGATTGCCCTCTCTGTACCCCTAATAATTGAATCTCCCACTACCAGCACCTGTCTGGCCTGCCCTGCTCTACTGGTCCCCTGCTTACTGGAGCTGACATTCCCCTGACTGGCAGAGGAAGTGTCCGGCTGCAGTAGTGCTCTCTCTGAAGTGGCATCCCCCTCACCTGCCAAACTTGCAAACTTGTTGGGGTGTGTCAGATCAGGGCTAGCCTCCCTGGCACTTTTCCCTCTACCCCGCTTTCTAACTGTTACCCAGCTAGCTACCTCACTTTCCTGAGCCTCCTCACTACCACCCTCCCCCACATCTACCCCATAGAGTGCTTGCTCAGTGAGCAGCAAACTCTTTTCCAAATTGTCAGCGCTTCTCAGTGTTGAAATCTGCCCAGTTAGATACACGATGTGTGATTGCAAATGGGTAATTTGCTCACATTTTGAACAAATGTATGCACCGTTAAACGGCTGTTCCAGGACTGCATACATCAGGCAAGATGTGCACTGGACTGCTCTGTCAATAATGGAAGACATACTGATGGGGATTACACAATAAAAGAGAAAAAAATAAAATACAGTGATCTCAAACCGACTTACTGTAGTCCCCAAATCTGAAGTCACGTAATCTAAAGTCACACACTTAATTCAAACACAGACTTAAAAATCAAACACGCGAATGCTCAAACTAACGTTATGTCTCTGCTTTTATAAATTCAACACTCAAACCAGTCTGCTTTTTTTCCTCTGGATTCAAAGAGAAATAGCAGTAAATAGAGAACCCTTTATGCAAAGCGGGCTCCCAAATAACCTGAGAAGGGGGGGGGGGTAAAATATGCGCGCTTAGGCGCAACTGGGAATTTTATGCAGAATGGGGGGAGTCCTGACAAGCCATGTCCATCTGGGTGAGAGTCAAACAGGGGGCAATACAAACTAAACAAACAAAACAAGTGCCAACTAGCTCTCACCTGTCAGGTGCAGTCCATTTTGTGACTCCCATAGGTCCTCCAGAGGTGTCCTTTAAATCACTCAGACAGTAGAAGGGTTCCTCAGATGAGGGACCTGAAGTCCTCCTTGCTGGAACTGCTACTGAATGACATCAGAGGATGCTCCTGCCTCCTGTAGGCCAAGCTGGCTGCCGTGGTGGAGCTCCACTGCCCTCTTCTGCCAGAACTCAGACTTGACCGGGTCTGGGTGGTTGTCACACTGGTGAGCGCTGCAGCCACTTGTGCCTTCACTTTTCCGGATACTCCTGCCGGGACTGCAGGGGTAAGGACTTTTGACTGCAGCGGTTCAGGCAAGGTTACACCCAGGGAAAAAGCGCCATCTCCCCTGGCTGCTGCTGACTTCATTTTCCAGGGTAGTTGGTACTGGTGGATCACCGTGGACTGGAAGGTAAACAATGATGTCGTCAACTGACCCAGGTCAGCTATCGTCAGCTGACCCAGCTGAAAGAACTGTGATGGTGGTGGTGGTGGCAGTCCAGGGATCAGAAGCTCCGGCTGTGGCTTCTCCCTGAAACGGAGGGTGCCATCTGGTGACTCCTGTAGGCAGCGCACGCGTCCTTCGCCTGGTGGTTCCTCCAGCCAAACTTCTGGTAGTGATGTAGGGACCAGGGGCTTAGATAATAAGGTACCCCGGTAAGGTACCCCGGTAGCAAAGGGGCCTTTCAGGGATGCCATGGGGGTATATTCCACCTGATTCTCCACGTACGTGTGACGGGGTTGAGGCAAGTATGGCCGTTTCACTGACCTGCGGTCCACAAAGTACTCCTTGCCATCCTCGTCATCCGCCAGGAAGCCACAGCCTCGCTCCACTGAAAACCATAGGACGGTTCTCTTACGCCGCTCCAGTGTAGGGTCTCCCGGCCTCGGATGGTCCAGTACTTGGATGACCCATTCCTCCACCACATTCTTGTAGTCCCATAGGGTCTGGGCGTGGACCGTCACTGATGCAGGCACAATGGGATTCTGCCGCATGGAAGGTGTTGTTGTTGCTCTCCTACTGGGCGGCGAAGCGGTGAGACTGTCTTGCTCAATTGTGACGCTCTGATCTCTGGAGCGGTCGGTGGTTCGGGGTACTCGTTACAAAACACCATCTCCCCCCCGCAGTTGCTTCGCCATGCTGTGGTATCTTGTTCACTGCTGGCTTGAACTGGAGAGGAGGGCGGAGTAATGAGGGAGGAGTCTTCACTCCCTATACGTGCAAATAGTTAGTTCCCGGTGGGCCGGGCTGTTTTTTCCAACTTCTGAGGTGGACGTATCTTCACTTTCCCACTCTTAAGGGGGCGTATCGTCATTTTCCCACTTCGGGGGGTGGCGGGGGGGGGGCAAGAAGAATGTGTACGTTTCTTACGTAGTGTTAGAGTAAAAGAACATTTAGGATTAATACGAAGCGAATCTGAAAAAATCCGGAGTAGGGAAAATGGAGGATTTGATATGAATCTATGAAGCAGCGAATAGATTTGCTCATCTCTAATCACTGGTATTCATACAACAAGGTGTTTAAATAAAGAGCCAGGTTCCTGGGCACGCCCTGTCACTTCTGGGTTCAGTGACGTGACGGCGCGTGTGCACTACAGAGAAAGGGCGTTGCAAGCCTAGTACGCATGCGCCGTACATCGGATCAGTGCGCAGGCGCGGGATTTCAGCACTAGACCGCAGGGTCTAGCGCTGTCCATCAAGAAGCAGGGGGGCGGGTTTATCTGATGAAGGGTGGTGTTAGTAGCTAGAAGGGCGTGCAGATGCGGTGCTCATAAGACAAGAGCACGCCTCTCGGTGCTCCGAAGACTCATTAGCATATTTCTAAAAGAACGTTTTGCTGGCTAAACGCTAATTCCTTCTGCTAAATAAAGGTATTTGTGGGGAAAGGATTAAGAGCACTATTTGATTATATAACTGATTCCATAGGTTGAAAACTGGTGACAGAGCCTCTTTAAAGGGTTTCTGTCACCAGTTTTTTCGGTATGAATCAGGCTGACATTAGAGATGTGCTAATGTCACCTAATTCCAAATATATATGTGTTTTATTTACTGGTGCCCCCATTTTTATATAAAATGAACTTTTATTTTATGCTAATAAGGCTTCTAGGTGCAAGGGGCGTTACCTCTGCTCCTAGAGGCTCTGTTGATTGACAGGACCAGGTAGAGAAGAAACACTACATTCACCATAGCTTTCAAGGACCTTCAATGATGTCATGACCATGTGATCAGTCACATGGTTAGGATCACACAAATAGCCTTTCTCCTCCTAAACCATGTGACTGATCACATGGTCATGACATCATTGAAGGTCTTTGAAAGCTATGGTGAATGGAGTGTTTCTTCTCTGCCTGGTCCTGTCAATCAACAGAGCCTCTAGGAGCAGAGGTAACGCCCTTTGCACCTAGAAGCCTTATTTGCATAAAATAAAAGTTCATTTTATATAAAAATGGGAGCACCAGTAAATAAAACAGATATATATTTGGAATCAGGTGACATTAGCACATCTCTAATGTCAGCCTGATTCATACGGAAAAAACTGGTGACAGAAACCCTTTAAGTACTGTTTTATAGAAAACATTATGTGGCACATTTATTAAGACCGGCGTTTTAGACACAGGTCTTAATAAATCCCTAAGCTGGCTGTGGTTCCGCCAAACTTATGAAGAGACACAGGCCTCTTCATAACTTCAGTGGATCCTCTTCCAGTTCTAAATGTAAGACAGATTCCTAGCTGTCTTACACTTAGACCTTTTCTACTCCTGAAACAGGCGTAGAAAATGGTAAATGAGATGTGCCTGCCAGTCCATTCCCTTTCCTGTCCATGCTATGCCCACAATTTTATACCTGTTGTGAGTGGGGAAAAGTTGCTGAAACCGTTGCGCCACAATATGTGCCTGAAATATGCCTAATTTAGGTGTATTACAGATTGATAAATGACCCCCTATGCACCTTGAATGTGGATGGTAAAAGAAGGTGAAAAGATACCAGGTTTATTATAGATGTGATTTTATATGGACCAGTAAACTTAGGAACAAGTTTACCAGATGGTACCCTGAGATTTTTTGCTGAAAGCCAGACAAGTTCTCTCAAAACAAAGTTTGGACCCAAAGAATGCTTTTTATTGGCTTATTTATACTGGATGCTTTGAGCTTTTACCAGGCTCTTGCAAGTCAACTGTGCACAGATCATTAACAATAGAATCTACCGCAGGACTCACAGAGATTAACCTAGAAACTGATGAAATGAGATGCCAATAGAGAAGCTGACATAATTGTTGATAACAAACACCTCTAGGGACAAAAACCTCTTCCACTTGTTCTTAAAAACTGCTCCAGTACCTGTTTAATCCTTTGAGTTTGTCCATTTGTCTAAGGAGGGAACGTAGATGAGAAGGACAGGTTGATCCCTATTCTCTCACTAAATTGTCTCCAGAATCTCAAGACAAACTGAATTCCTCTGAGACAATGGACTCTGGTATCCCATGTAATTCATATGCCATTCTTATGTGGCAAGGATTGCTTTCCTTGACGTGCAGCAACAGAATGGTCTGCTGTTACACTGCTTAATTTGTGACGTTCCAACTTGCTGGAATTCAACATTTCACATGATAGCACTTCTGTACGAGTAGCGGAAAGTCATGAATGATTTTTTTTCATGCACCAGATTGCTTCAGCAAGATAGCATGTGTTTTTACCCATAGCTACGTATGTCAGTGTCACTCTGACATGATTTGTTATTGCTGTCATTGCATTCAAGAACTTGGAAAGGGGGAAAGGGGGGGGAATTCATGCAAATTACCAAAATAGATAACATCCTAGGAGACTACAAGTAGATTGCGTTACATACCAATGTCCAGGTCATTTGCAGCCACTTTTGTTTGGGCAGAATCAATTTTGATCTGAACCAAACTTTTTAAAAAATTTGGCAAACTGGAACCGAACAGAATCTCAAAAGGTTTCCTCATCTCTATTACATGGTATATTTATATCATTATGTCTGGAAAATCAAGCATTTATTTTCAAGGCCCAAACCTTTAGGCAATGTTGAAAAGGTAACATTAACAAGAATCTGTGTATTTTCAATAATGTGACAAAGGGATGTCTGAATAGAAAGAACATCAGCAGTACGACAATAAATCGCTTTGGCCATTTACTGAGCATAGAGTTCACATTAGCATCACTCCACTAACAATGGCATACCAACAGCAAGCACATGTTTCTAGTAATTGGCATGTATAAGAAAGCTAACATTTATATTAAGCTCAACAAGGTGCCAATTGTTCTGTGCATCGCAATCATTAACGAATCCTGGTTCAGATTCGTTCTGAAATTCATTCAAGCACTTACAGCAGCGACGCATGCGTGAGACTTACATAGTCTCAAGTTACTGTTATCCATCTTAATTCAGACTATGCAGAAACCGTACATTGTAATATAGTGTGATATGGAACTCATTTTCTCTTTTAAACGAATCTCAAAGATTCAGATTCATCCAAAGCGGGACAAATCCAAATCTACCAACACAACTCTCCGTCTTCTTTCTTGTCCAGCCTCTAGTGTAATCTCGGAAACTGTTTTCAGTGCCACAGGGGGAGACACCTAAACAGACGAAGTTGTTCTCCATCAGTGTCTAAAACATCACATTTGTCAAAATGATCCAAGCCTGGATTCAGGATGTTTTTCAAACTCTTCCAGCCGAGGCCAATAAATAGATCTGACCTGCTGGTGGTACCCCATCTTGCCACTATAGCTGTCTGCCTGCCTGTCTGCCTACCATCATGTTGCTTATGGCTGCTGCTGCCACCATGCCAATGTTGCCAACATGCTACTGATGCTATCTGCCTGCCAACATATACTATATGGCTATTCCCCTAGCCTTTCCACATCCACACTGTACTCCTGCTGCTCCGAATTTAATGGGAGATTTTTTCTAGGCTTGTTCAGAACAAGACATTTTTTCTTTTGACAAAACTTGTGTGTGCATTCTGCCACCATTAACCCTTTCGCGCCCGGAGGTTTTTTCGGTTGTGCATTTTCGTTTTGCGCTCCCTGCCTTCAAACAGACATAACTCTTTTATTTTTCTGTTCACATAGCTGTATGAGGGCTTGTTTTTTGCGGGTCAAGTTGTACTTTCCAACGCCACCATTTAATATTGCATATGGTGTAGTGGGAAGCGGGAAAAAAATTTCAAACCGGGTGAAATTGCAAAGAAAACGCTATTCCGCTACAGTTCTACGGGTTTCTTATTTACAGCGTTTGATGTGCATTAAAACTGACCTGTTACTTTCATTCTACTGGTCAGTACGAATCCGGCAATACCTAATATGTATAGTTTTTCCTGCGTTTTCATAGTGATAAAATAATTAGAAAGTTGCCCTTTTTTTTTTTTTTTCCTTGTCAAATCTTGACCCCTATAACTTTTTGGTATTTATGTGTACAGAGCTGTATGGGGGCTCATTTTTTGCGGGACGATCTGAAGTTTTTATTGATACCATTCTGGGGTGTGTATGACTTTTTGATCACTTTTTATTTAATTTTTTTTAGAAAAAAAAAAAGCGACAAAAAACGGCAAATCGCCATGTGGACGCTTTTTTCCGCCACACAATTCGCCGTATTGGAATTTTTTTTTATATATATTTTAAAAGTACGGGCGTTTTCGGTCACGTTGATACCCATGATGTCTATATTTATTGTTATTTAGGTATTTATTTTTTAATTATACGGAAAGGGGGGTGATTTGAACTTTTATATCTTTTTTATTTTTTATATATTTTTTAACATTTTTTTTTATTTTTTTTTTTTACTATTTGAAAGCTCAAATATGGGCTTATATATTGTGGCTTTTTTTTTTCTTTATGAGCAATCAGGGATTTTATAGACTCAGAAATCCAAGAATTGCTCATTTCTTATCCTGGCCTGCCATCTAGTGGCCAGAATAAGAATTGCACTTTGAAAACTGTAATCCTCACCAGCGAGGATTACAGTTTTCATATGGTGTGCAGACACCCCGATTGGCCACACGGGGTGTCTGTACACCACCCAGGAAGACGCCGCCGATGGCGGTAAGTAGCGGCAAGTCTCTGCTGTTAGAAACAGCAGAGACTTGCCGGCCATGACGCCCGCCGCACTTGCGAGCGGGCGCCATGTGCCCGCATCGCCCCAGCGCCATACATGTACGGCGCTGGGCGCGAAGGGGTTAAGGCATCATTTTTGGAGGCTTGATCCAAACAAGCCACTCTTTCTTCTGACAAGTAGCATTTGTGTCTGTTGTATGGACAGGCATTCTGACCCCACTAAGGCATCATTTTTGGAACCTTTGGAATATAAAAACACATATCACAAGATGGCATGGTGTGTTTTTAAACAAGCTATTTGTTAACTATGGGTAAATGCATGTTTGACAGTATTATGTATATCAGTGTAACTCTGAATTGATATACTATTACTGTCATTGTGTTAAAGAGCTTAAGGAGGAGGAAGGGGGGAGAGAAAAGCAGAATTTCATCAAAAATTAACCAAAAGAGATAACATATTTTCCTAAAAATTCCTGGGAGACTAGAGGGTGTAATATACCAATTTCCAGGGCAATTGGAGAAACTTTGGTTCGGGTAGAATTGATTTGGGCCCAAACTAAAGTTTTACAAAAATTCAGCAAATCAGAACTGAACCCAATTTCAATAGGTTTGCTCATCTATTGTCTCTGAAGACTTTTCAAATACATTGCACTATTGTATACCGTCAACACAAAAATGTAAAAAGTTTTTGGCCTCCTAACAACCAATTTTTTCCCATTACCTATGTCGCTATCCTTACAATATGTACTTACAGGACATTTGGGATTTGATATGCATTCCTAATTCAACTGGGGCCTCGTTCATATTTCCGTGTCCATTAGATCAATTATAGTGGACCGCGCTGCTCTTTTCAGTTTTTATTTCTTTCATACTCCTCCTCCTTTAAAGGCAATATCCAGCACAACCTTTACAAAATAGTCAAATCCAAGCCGACTGATATGACCATACATCAGCTCCTTATGCAGGTTTGTTCTTCAATAACTACCCCTATATTGGGTTTAAAGAAGAAGCGCCAATGGTGAAACACCACAAACACAGGAATACGCAAAAGTGGTTTAATATACTCACAAACTGAATAAAATCACAGGCATTTCATAAAATCAGTGTCTTTCCATGTGTATCACTCGACCTAGGTTTCGCTTTCGCTTCTTCAGGGGTTCTAAGTCTCTCCATTTCCGGGCATTTTTAAATCCCAAGATAATTAAGCTACACATGTGTTCAATATTACCTTACAAAACAACTAAAAAATCTTAAAATAAAAGCTAAGTCAAATATCAACATTTAAAACCCTCCGAAATATTGCGCCCACCCAATTTATATCATAGATTTCTTTATGAATATATTATCTTTATGCAGGATGAAAACATTCATAAATCATTATAATATAATAATGATAGTGTTTTGCAGAATAAAGTCCTAAAATGAATACATAGATATCTCCCTAAATACATACATTGCTAAATCTAAATTTAACAAGTTCTTCGCTAATAAAATAAAAGCGCTTTCCCCATTCATAAACTGAGTGAATAGCCCACGTGATTCTCCTGACCAATGGAAGTTCACTACGGGATTTCCATTCATACAGATATTCCATCACGTGATCATAACCAAACTACTGTTGCGATGAAAAAGTGGACTAACACTCACCCTTTTAGACTAACATCCCTCCACAGCAACATTAAAAGATATTACTACAACCGGCAAACAGAAATATACATAGACGCCAACATTTTGTCCGGTCCGATCACGTGACTAATTTAAGCCAATAGGGGCTTACTACAAGTTCCCCACTCATAAGGCTTAGGTCACATATGTACCACCTGACCAAATATGGCCAATAGAAAACTACTCTAAGCCATTCATTAATGGTTTCTGGACATAGTAGTTTACAGCTTACATCGACAGCAAGGGAAAAGTTAGTCTAGCCAAATATCATCATACTACCTTATCGTAATTCACCCAAAATATCCCATTTATACCAAACAGGGTTTCAAGTCAAATTCAATGTTCGTTCCATTTGGTTGCAAAGTGCACTTTTTTTAGATCCATTCAACTTCGCATTGGTTAATCTTTGCCACAGGATCTCCTCCTCTCCATTTCTGTTTAACCTTTTCTATCCCAGTAAAGGACAGCCCTCCTGGATCTTTGTCATGCTTCTCCGCAAAATGTGCAGAAACACTATGTTTAGTTAAGCCTTTTTTTATATTCCTGACATATTCTTGAACGCTTATTTTTAATTTCCTCAGGGTGCGACCTACATACTGGAGTCCACACGGGCACTCCAGCGTATAGATCACATGCGGTATTGTGGATAAACATATTACTTTTCTATTGACTGACTGCGTGTCCATTAGATGTTCATGAAAAAATCAGTCCGCGTTTCATTCATGAAGGTGTCTGTGAAGGACCCATGTTTGGTCCATGTGATCTTCCGCATTCCATGGACACTGCTCAGCTGAAAATTAATTTCAAGAGTATTTCCTAACAACAATCTGTAAAACATAGATGCAACACGGATGCCATCTGTGTTGTGTGAGTGTTTTTTCATGGACCCATATACAATAATGGGTGTGTTTGGTCCACATCACGGACCAAAGTAGTCCATTTCTCCATGATTTTTTCACTAACCCATGTTCAGTAAACAAAATGCTGACATGTGAACAGGCACATTAAAGTCAATGAATATGTGTGCTGTCCACAGACAATGCCTTACAGACATAGCAGAGATGAGTTTGTCAATTTAACACAGGTCATTTAGGAAAACTCATTATTTTTTTTTTTATTTTTTTTGCATGTACAGTTCCAACTTAGCAACATGAAATGAGTGGAGACCTGATAGCTGGTACCTTGTTGAGCTTAATTTTTAGTGGAGTGAATCTAGGCTCGTTAAATGCCCAATGTGATTTATTGTCGTGCTGCTGATGTAGTGTTCTCTCTATTCAAACATCCTTTTGTCTGCACATTATTGAAAATGCACAGATTCCTGTTAATGTTACCTTTTCAACGTTGCCTAATGGTTTGGGCCTTGAAAATAAATGCTTGATTTTTCAGACATACTGATATAAATATACCATGTAACACTGGCTATACTTAAAAGCACCAGCTCTTGACAAATCTTAAGCAATACTGCCCCCTACTGTCATCTGGTTTACGGACTGATATTTAATGAAAATCTGAACAGAAAAAAAACCAGACTATTTAGTGTTTAAACAATTATGTTGCCAATTAAATAACTTCCAAATTCTGCTAAAACAAGCAGCACCTTGAACAGTGCAGTCTGCTTTTTCTTCAGTCAGCACTACCAAATAATTAAACTACCCTATATCATGGTTACTCAGTCTATCGACCAACAAGCAGATACATACACATTATGATGGGTGTTAGAGTTTTTATATTCAACACTTTATATACAGTCAAGGATTTTATGGTTCTATCTCCCTTGGCTTCTACAAGTTTGGGGATCCATGCTGTGTCCGTACTTAAAGGGAATCTGTCAGCTCTGAAAGACCCTCCAAACTAGAGTAAGCGGTGTATAGTGTAAGTGTCGTCGAGTCTGGTTATGTAATTTTTATCTTCATACTCGCTTCCATTCTGATGTTGTGCTCCCACAAACCTGCAGTAAAATGCACTCACTGGACTCCAGTGCTCACTCACATAATGTAGAGGACTCAAAGAAGAGTCCTCTCAATGCATTTTACTGCTGGTTTGTGGGAGCACAGCGTCGGAATGGAAGTGAGTATGAAGATAAAACTTACATATTCGGATTCAGCATCACTTACACTATACACCGCTTACTCTAGTTCAGGGGGTGTTTTGGAGATGACAGGTTCCCTTTAAGTATGCTAATGACAGATCCGCAAAATACGATTACCTTCCATGTGTATTCTGCATATTTCTCAATAGAAAGGACTCTTCTCATCTGTAATATGTGCAAAAACAGGACATGTTCTATTTTTCATCCGTTTTAGCCATTTCTATCTGAGATCCGTTATTTTAGGCAGAAAAAAGTACTGCACGCAGGACTTTTTTCGATCTAAAATTACAAATTTCAGACAGAAATGGCTAAAACGGATGGAAAATGTGCATAATGGATGCTTAAAATACAGAATCCATTTTTTGGTTTATTTTTCTGTTCTTCTGACGGATCAGAAGAACAGAAAAATAAACCTTGATGTGAACCCGACCTTACCTCAATTTATTGCCTGTGGTGCGGACTTTAAGGGGCCGTTCAGACGGCCGCAGTGTTGCGGACAAGAATAGGACATGTTCTATATTTTCTTGCTGAGCCGCGGCACAGCAAGATCCCGTGTCGGCCATTGAAGTGAACGCGTCCGCACCTATTCCACAATTTTGCGGAATAGGTGCGGACCCGTTCACACAGTCGTGTGAATGGGCCCTTAATCCACAGCTTTTCAATCTATATTGTGGATATCTGCTGCAAAGTTTAAAGCTTTTCAGTGCAGAAGGTGAAACCTGCAGCAAATCCACAGCTTTCCCACACCAAAAACTACACAATTTGGTGTGCATTTTGCTGCTGTGGTTTTTAGGTCAGATTTGCTGAGGATCTGTAAAATACGCAGCACACTCGCCACATGTAGCCATATCCTTGTCACTGTTCATGGAGTAATCCCTTCTCTCATATTTTGGTCAAATGGAATATTTACTTTTCATTCTTTAAAAGAAATGTGTCTCCCTCATTTAAATCAAGTTCAAAGGCTTTTTTTTTGTTTTTTTCAATATTTAATGTCACTATATACAGTTTAAGGAATTGTAAAATCTTGCAGTTTTCACTCTGACTATTGAACTTCCTAACATATAAAACATAGAACAATGAAGGCATATAAAGACCACATGGTCCATCTAGTCTGCCCTTTTTATATACATATAAGGGCACATTTATTAAGACCGGGGTTTAGACATCGGTCCTAATAAAGGCCCATAGCTGGCGTTGGATCCGCCAAAAAGCTTACATTTAGACCATTTTATACGCCTAAAACAGGTGTAGAAAATTATGAATGGAATGGGCTCGTCGTCCCCTTCCCAACCCATGCCACACCCACAATTTTAGACTTGGCGAGAACGATGAAAAGTCGCACATAGCAGTCCAATTAACCTAATTTAGGCATATTTCAGATTAGTAAATGACCCCAATAGTGTCTTGAAAACCCCTAGTATTTTCCCACATTTTTTCATGTTACATCAACAAACTTAAATTTTATTAAGATTTTATGTGATACACCAACACAAAGTAGCAAGTATGTGTACAGTGGAAAGAAAATGATACATGGTTTCAACATTTTTAATAAATGTTCAGCCCCCTGTACTCTGATACCCCTGAATAAAATCCAGTGTGACCAATTGCCTTCAGAAGTCACCTAATTAGTAAATCACATCCATGATGCGAATCTCCCGTTCCACCACATCCCAAAGATGCTCTATTGGATTGAGATCTGGTGACTGTGGAGGCCATTTGAGTACAGTGAACTCATTGTCATGTTCAAGAAACCAGTCTGAGATGATTCCAGCTTTATGACATGGCGCATTATCCTGCTGAAAGTAGCCATCAGATGTTGGGTACATTGTGGTCATAAAGGGATGGACATGGTCAGCAACAATACTCAGGTAGGCTGTGGCGTTGCAACGATGCTCAATTGGGACCAAGGGGCCCAAAGAGTGCCAAGAAAATATTCCCCACACCATGACACCACCACCACCAGCTTGAACCATTGATACAAGGCAGGATGGATCCATGCTTCATGTTGTTGACGCCAAATTCTGACCCTACCATCCGAATGTCGCAGCAGAAATCGAGACTCATCAGACCAGGCAACGTTTTTCCAATCTTCTACTGTCCAATTTCGATGAGCTTGTGCAAATTGTAGCCTCAGTTTCCTGTTCTTAGCTGAAAGGAGTGGCACCCGGTGTAGTCTTCTGCTGCTGTAGCCCATCTTGCCTCAAAAGTTCGACGTACTGTGCGTTTCAGAGATGCTCTTCTGCCTACCTTGGTTGTAACGGGTGGCAATTTGAGTCACTGTTGCCTTTCTATCAGCTCGAACCAGTCTGCCCATTCTCCTCTGACCTCTGGCATCAACAAGGCATTTCGCCCACAGAACTGCCGCTCACTGGATGTTTTTCTTTTTTCGGACCATTCTCTGTAAACCCTAGAGATGGTTGTGCGTGAAAATCCCAGTAGATCAGCAGTTTCTGAATACTCAGACCAGCCCTTCTGGCACCAACAACCATGCCACGTTCAAAGGCACTCAAATCACCTTTCTTCCCCATACTGATGCTCGGTTTGAACTGCAGGAGATTGTCTTGACCATGTCTACATGCCTAAATGCACTGAGTTGCCGCCATGTGATTGGCTGATTAGAAAATTAAGTGTTAAGTACCACCTAAGTGCCACCTGTGTGTAATTTATTCTCAGTATAAGGGCTCATGCAGACAAACGTTGCCTGGCCGTTCCATGCATTGGGGACCACAACTTGCTGTCCCCAATGCACACACAACATCTGCGCAATTTCTGCGGACAGATTGTGATCTGCAGATTGTGATCCGTCCACAACGCAAAAAAATAGAACAATTGTATTTTTTTGTGGTGCGGAGGCACTGAGAGAAACCCCACGGAAGCAATCTGTAGTGCTTCCGTGGGGTTCCGTGCCTCCATTCTATATTGCACCTTCGGGATTGTGGAGCCATTCAAGTGAATGGGTCCGCATCTGTGATACGGTGCACAAACGGCCAGGGCCCATATATTCTAGACCCGTTGTTTGCGGGATGCAATACAGGCACTGGCCGTCTTCATGAGCTCTAACTAGAAGTGTTCTGTGAAGGCCTCAGAGGTTTGTTAGTGAATATTAGTGATCAAACAGCATCATGAAAACCAAAGAACATACCAAACAGGTCAGGGATAAGGTTATGGAGAAGTGTAAAACAGGGTTAGGTTATAAAAAAATATCTCAAGCTCTAAACATCTGTTCAATCCATCATCCGAAAATGGAGTATAGCACAACTGCAAACCTACCAAGGCATGGCCGTCCACCTAAACAGACAGCCCAGGCAAGGAGAACACTAATTAGTAGTGTTGAGCAAACATGTTCGGCCTATTCGGCCAAACATGGCGGTGCTGGTGCCACGCGGTATTCAGCTGAATACCGCGTGTGCTCGAGTGCCATGCTCGAGTCCTCTCTCCGCATGCTAATTAGCCAATTAGCGTGCGGGGAGGAATGGCATTCAGTGTAATGCCAGTAGCCATGTTAGCTACTGGCACTACACTGATTGGCTGGCCAGGAACGCGTCATCGAGTGCTATAAAGCACCCGGTGACATGTGACCAGGGCAGTGTTAGACAGGGAGAGGTGCAGCAAGGAGGGACAGAAAGTGTAGGGAGAGAAGACCGCTAGGCAGGGATAGAAAACTATCAGAAAAGACTCAAAAGCCCTTTTAAGGGCTATTATATCTGGCACAAACTTTTGAACTTTGAAGGTGTTGAAAATAGCGCTAGGTGGCCTGCCATTAACACCACAAGCGCTGCTGCAGCAAGGAGGGACATACACTGTAGGGAGAGAAGCATGCTAGGCAGGGATAGAAATCGCTCAAAAAAGACCCAAAAGCCCACAAACCTTTATTTACTGATATTTGAAAACTTTAAAGGTGGTGAAAATAGCACTTGGTGGCCTGCCATTAATGGCACATGTGCTGCTGCATGCTGTAGGATACTTTCTGTATACTATATACCTGAAATACTTTGCTATAATTTCTGCTGTTAAGCCTGCAGTAATTCTTTTGCGTCTTGTTGTATAACATTTGCGTATTGATAGAATTTCTATAGGCAGAGTTACTATCATTGTTCAAACGTCCATTGGGAAATACGTTTTTTTTTATTTTTTTGGGTGGCAAAAAAAACCCAGGCGTGCCCTGTCAGTAACGCTAAGTGTACAGCGTATTACAACCATTCAAAAGTCTCTGTAGCTGACATCCGTATTTAATACTGTTCATTTAGGCCGCAGTTCCTCATTTGCTGCTTCAGTTCAATTTTCCCTAGGAGGGAATTAAACAATAGGGAT
>ONZH01009384.1:0-31101 GCA_900303285.1 Rhinella marina
CCTCTTGGGCCTCCACAAAATGTTTAAGAGGTCTCACCTCTTGGGCCTCCACAAAATGTTTAAGAGGTCTCACCTCTTGGGCCTCCACAAAATGTTTAAGAGGTCTCACCTCTTGGGCTCCAACAAAATTTTATCAAGGTCTCACCTCTTGGGCCTCCACAAAATGTTTAAGAGGTCTCACTCTTGGGCCTCCACAAATGTTTAAGAGGTCTCACTCTTGGGCTCCACAAAAATGTTTAAGAGGTCTCACCTCTTGGGCCTCACAAAATGTTTAAGAGGTCTCACCTCTTGGGCCTCCACAAATGTTTAAGAGGTCTCACCTCTTGGGCCTCCCAAAATTTTATCAAGGTCTCACCTCTTGGGCCTCCACAAAATGTTTAAGAGGTCTCACCTCTTGGGCCTCCACAAAATGTTTAAGAGGTCTCACCTCTTGGGCCCTCCACAAAATGTTTAAGAGGTCTCACCTCTTGGGCCTCCACAAAATGTTTAAAAGGTCTCACCTCTTGGGCCTCACAAAATTTTATCAAGGTCTCACCTCTTGGGCCTCCACAAAATTTTTAAGAGGTCTCACCTCTTGGGCCTCCACAAAATGTTTAAGAGGTCTCACCTCTTGGGCCTCCACAAAATGTTTAAGAGGTCTCACCTCTTGGGCCTCCACAAAATGTTTAAGAGGTCTCACCTCTTGGGCCTCCACAAAATGTTTAAGAGGTCTCACCTCTTGGGCCTCCACAAAATTTTATCAAGGTCTCACCTCTTGGGCCTCCACAAAATGTTTAAGATGTCTCACCTCTTGGGCCTCCACAAAATGTTTAAGAGGTCTCACCTCTTGGGCCTCCACAAAATGTTTAAGAGGTCTCACCTCTTGGGCCTCCACAAAATTTTTAACAGGTCTCACCTCTTGGGCCTCCACAAAATTTTATCAAGGTCTCACCTCTTGGGCCTCCACAAAATTTTATCAAGGTCTCACCTCTTGGGCCTCCACAAAATTTTTAACAGGTCTCACCTCTTGGGCCTCCACAAAATTTTTAACAGGTCTCACCTCTTGGGCCTCCACAAAATTTTATCAAGGTCTCAGCTCTTGGGCCTCCACAAAATTTTTAACAGGTCTCACCTCTTGGGCCTCCACAAAATTTTATCAAGGTCTCACCTCTTGGGCCTCCACAAAATTTTTAACAGGTCTCACCTCTTGGGCCTCCACAAAATTTTATCAAGGTCTCACCTCTTGGGCCTCCACAAATTTTATCAAGGTCTCACCTCTTGGGCTTCCACAAAATTTTTAACAGGTCTCACCCCTTGGGCCTCCACAAAATTTTCCATGAGCCTCTGGCCAGCCCACGGCCTCTTCCTGCCTTTTGCGGTCCTACGCATCCCTCAACATCCCCACTGCTTTACCTGCTAGACATGACACTGGGCCAGGTCGGGTCACTGACATCTCAAGCGCCAACAATTTGGGCATTTTAAGGCTTCTGCATGTGTTTGAGTTGTTTTTACATTTTAAAGAAGACATGTCTGACCACATCTCACACACACACACACAATGACAATTAGGGGTGGGGTCTATTTGCTTTCCCCTTTGCCTATGCCATCTGTGGTTGTCATAGGCAACGTGATTTTAAGGGGTGCAGAATTTTATCTTCTTTTTGTCTAGTTTGGCTTGGGGTCCATGGCAATGTAGAGGAAAGAAGGTTTCCTTGTATGGTCTCACTTTACAGAGAGGTTACATTGTCTTTGGAGTGTATTGTTGAGAGGCTGTGATAGTGGCGTAATAGTGCGACTTGGGCACGTTATATGCACCCAGACATGCTTCCCCTGCTGTCCCAGTTGCATTCCAGCATTGTTGGCATCCTTTTCTGAGGTTTCAGGGTGGACTTGGTGACCTCCAAGTGGTCGAATTGAGATTTCCAAGTGGCGAGCATTTTTTTCCCATAGACTTTAATGGGATTCGATATTCGGTCGAATAGTCGAATTTCGCGGTCTATTCGAATCGAATTTCGAACTTTCGAATATTTCACTACTCGCTCATCTCTATTTATCACCTCTCTAACAGGGTTATTAGATTTCTCCAGTGGCATTTCAAAGTCAGAAATTATTAAAAGAATTGAATAGAAAAAGAATTGAAATCAAATGCTATGTTATAACGACCTACCTCAAAGTGAGAAAAAAAAATCATAATAACTAAACAAGGACCTCTCATCTCATGACAATATCAGTTATAGGCTTCGACTAAGGGTGTTATATACATCTGAAACGCGTCACATGAGGTGCGTTTTTTTTGTACCATGTGTTTGGCATACCTGGATTTTATGATTATTTTTCAATAAAGGATTCCATTGTTTTATCCGGAGGCTGGAGTGAACTTTCTCTTCAGTTTGCAATATCAGTTATAGCTCTCACAATATAATACGATAGACTGTCAATATTAAAATCCAGGGAAACCCCTTAAAGTCCAGCATTAAAGGCTAGGGACACCTTTTTCAACTATTGGCTTCTATGCAGGATGAGTCAAAAGTCACAGGACACCGTTTTATTTCAGAAATGGAAGGGAAAATTAAATATCTAAATACCTTTAGTATAGCAAGTACTTCATCTGCCGAGGGGACATACCCTCGCAGATATAGAACTCATTAAAATGAACAAATCAATTGATAAGAATCAATTTCCTTAACCCTACTCCACCCTAATCTTGTCAATGATATCGTAGAATGCTAGCAATCAGCCCCAGTGTCCGTACCTGCCAGGAAACTACTTGTACCACCTCAATTCAGGCTTAGATTTCTTAATGAAATGCATGATTCTATTTTGTGTTGGCACCCAGGGATTTCGGGGACTGAAAGACTCACCTCTTGTCATTACTGGTGGCCATCTTTATCCCAAGATGTTAAGGCCTAAGATATTTGTGCCGGTGCTCATACTCCCTGTACTTGTCCTAGTGGTGAACTTTGTCCATTATCTGTACTTCAGAGACCATGGACCCATCTGTCTATGGATTTTATCACTGATCTGATGTCGTCTGGGGGTAAATTATTATTGTTATTTGGGTGGTGATGGATCATTTTAGTCTCATTTTGTCTCATTTTGTTCCATTGGTGAAACTGCCAAATTCCAAAACCTTGTCAGGTTCATTTATTAAGCACTTTGTAAGTTTATATAGTATTTCAGAGAACATTGTTTCTGACAGATGGGTACAATCTGTTTCCAGGTTTTGGAAGGCTTTTTGTAACAAGTTCCAGGTCCAGTTGTCTTCCTCTTCTACATTCCTAATGTACAGATGAACTAATGAACAGATTGAGTGGTTTAATAAAACCATGGAACAGTATCTGAGATGCTACATCGCCAACCACCGATCTCAATGGGTTACTTATCTGCCACTAGTTGAATTTGCTATGAATAATCGCCATCATATATCTTTTGTAGATATGGGTTTATTCCTAATTTTGGATAATTTTCCACTTCTATTACAGAAAACCCGGGTGTGGAGATCGACTCTTAACTGTGAACAGTTTGGGCTCAGGTTCAAGTGAAAGAAAGATGCTGATAAATATTTTGCTGGTCTTTTGGTTTCTGTGGGGAAAAAAGTATAGTTGTCTTCAAAACATTTGCATCTCAAATTACCTTCACATACAAGCTGGGTTCCAGATACTGTACATTAGTCTCTATGAGATTATAGAAGTTATTAATCCTGCCTCTTTCCAATTGCTTCTGCCCATTTCATTTAAGATTCACTTAGAGCTTGTGGTTCCCTTCAATACCTGGGGCACTGGAAGAGTTCTTGGGTATCGCCTCGATCTTTACATGCGGATCGTCTGGTCCAAACATTTTATAAAAGGATTCCTCTTAAACCTGGTTCTAGGTCTGTCACTCATGAGCTAATTTAAAAGGTGTTGGCTCATTTCAGACATTGATGGCACATCTTTAGGATATAGCAATTCATGGCAATGGTGCCCTACAATGGTAAATGCAATTGACAATATATGGCTAACCCTCACACTGATGTTAAAATGAGACTTTCACCAATATATTCTTATATCAAGAACATAACAGAGCCTGCGCACCCCGTCAAGGTCTCTCAAAGTGGCAAGCGACCTAACGCTAACCCTACATGCCGTATGGGCAATTACAGATAGGGGCATAAAGTCCGACACACAGCTACCAACTCCTAGTTACCTCCAGCGTGAAATCACACATACAATGGGAGGGCGGCGGAGGCTGTGAGTCCCACCGATCCCTGACTTATGTGACACAGGCTTTGTGGTACATGTGGTCTGCTGCAGGCATCCTCCGTTGTATGCATTTTTGCTGGGGATTGCTGTTAGCAACAGATCACATGTGCAGGATTTGCTCCCCCGGTTAGAAATGCGCAACAGCATATGGGGTTTTGAGCATTTTCTGCCATTTAAGACCACTTTTTTTCCGTGAGTTTGTATCTTTAGGATATACCATCAATGTTATATATGATCCCGCTCTGAAGATAGGAGCAGGACCCAGAAGTGGAACAGGCACCTATGTGACATTAATAGTATATTCTAGCAATATGTCTTCAATGTCTCATAGGAGCCAACTCCTTTAAGAGGTTGCTGAGAACCTACTGTGTAATCATCACAGCCCGGACCAGACAAGAGTCATGCAGAACCTGAGAAAAGTCTAAGTTTTTAATGAGCTCTTGCTCTCCTCGCCCACCTCTTTATGATTGGTAGTTTTCACCTAGAGAGAAAATGAAGGAGGTGGGTGGAGATAGTGGCAGCTCATGAATAACCATGACTCATCTCAGGCGGAGGGAGACTCTTCCCTGGCCTGGACCTTGATGATTATGCGGCAAGTTCTAGGCAACCACTTTAATGTTAGCCCATGAGTGATAGACTTCCGATATCAGAAGTGGGGAGTCAGAAATCAGAGGTGAGTATAATGTTGATGACAGGTTTCTTTCAATCCCTTGAGAACACAGGTGTGAATGCCATCTGGGCCCATTGATTTGTCAGTTTCAGTGTTTCTTTAGGCAGTGTGTCTTCCTCGGTTCCTCGGTTTACATTTTCCTTTGCCATGGCATCTGTCATTGGATTTTGCTGTATAAATACAGCAGAGAAAACGTGATCTAATAGATTGCCTGTTTTTTCACTATCACTACACCCAGATTATTTTTGAGGGGGCCAACAATTTCAGTTTTACTTTTTCTTTTTTTACTTGTAAAATCTGCAATTACAGAATATTTTTGGATTTTTTTTTTACTTTTTTTCAGCTGTGATCCTGTTTGTTGGCTGTCTTTATTTGTCTTTTACACAATTTAATTTGTTCTCTATAATTATTTAATGCCTCATGACTGCTTTCTTATTTTAGAGGTTTAAGCACTTTCTTTTTTACAATTTATTATGCCTCCTACAGTTACAGTCTCCTGTACTCCAGCTGTTGTGAAACTATGACTCCCAGCATGCACACTTGCTTGGCTGTTTTCAGAATGGAACATGCTGGGAGCTGTAGTTTCACATTGGCCTGAATGCCTGAGGTTGCTGAACCCTGCTTTGAAACTAAAATTTCCAGCATGCTCCTTTCACTTCTATGGGCGTTCTGAGGACAGCCAATCAAATGTGCATAGAATTAAATGGAGCACGCTGGCAGTTGTAGTTTCACAACAGCTGGAGTGCCAAAAGTTGCTAACCCCCTGGTGTACATTATATCTATGTACATTATATATATATTTAGAGGATCAATTTTTAATAAAAAAAAACTACAAAATGCGAGAATTGCTGTTTTTTGTTATATTGCTTCCACAAAAATGGATATAATAACCGATCAAAAACTAATATGTACCCCAAAATAGTACCAATGAAAAGTACAGCTTATCCTGCAAAAAAAGAAGCCCTCACACATCTCCATCAATAGAAAAAATAAAGAGCTGGAATATAGTGACACTAAAACAAATGATTTTGTAAAAGTTCTTTTTTTTATGGTGCAAAAGTAGCAAAATATAAAAAATATAATATAAATTTGGTATCACTATAATCATAGTGAGCCGCAGATTAGTGACATATTATTTATGCCACTGGGAGAACTAAACATTTAAAGGGTTAAAAAATGTCGGAATTGGTGTTTTGTCATCCCCAAAAAATAGTTAAAGAGGACTTGTCACCACTCCTGACATGCCTGTTTTAATAGCTTCATGCATTCCCCATGTAATAACAATTCTGGATCATCTATTCTTATGTCTGGATGTTGTGCCATACCTTTATTATTTCTGCTAGTAGTTATGAATGGATTGCTAGCAGTCTGCAGTAAGGGTACAGAGGGGTGGTGTCACACTCTGGTGTGGAGGGTATAGCCACACCAAGCGTAAGAGGGAAGGAAACAGACCGGAGAAGGGGAAATGGTCACCTCCTGCAGGAATCCCTGAGACTAGGCCCTGGCAGACTACCAGTATGAACAGGCCTTAGGTGTAAAAGAGTTCATACACAGGAACCTAATTACTAACTGACCCTGTAGTTAGTGATAGGGGAAGGAGTCAACCCGTTCCTCTAACAGGACGAATGAATAGGAGACTCCAAACGACGGATAAACACAATAGGGAAAATGACACTTATCTTTATGCAGAAATAGCAGCAACTGGATCTCAGCCAAGAACAGCTCCAAACAACTAAGTCAACAGAAAGTATAAACCGCAAGGAATACTGGGAGAGGAAGGGGTAAATAGGGGAAAGATAATTACCACACCCACAACAGCTGAGGGGAAGGGGTGTGGTAAACAGCAACCAAACCAAGAGGAAAACATGTCCAATTAGGTCACTTTTGAAAGTCTAGACGAACGCCTGCAACCTGACGCAAGTACGTTCGTGACAGGTGGTAACTAGTGTTGATCGAGCACCTGGTTGCTCATATGCTTGGGTGCTCTGGCCGAGCACTAGGGGGTGCTCAAGTGCTCGGCCGAGCACCCGAGCATAATATAAGTCAATGCGACTAAACCAGGCACCCCCGCTCAGAATAGCGGGGGGTGCCTGGTTTAAAAAGGTCCCCCAAGTAAAATATGAAAATTCCCCAAATGTTCCAATAGCCCTCAAAAGGGCTTTTATTTCTATCCCTGCCTAGCCATTTCTGTCCCTCCTTGCGGCAGCTCTCCCTGACTAACACTGGCTGGGAAGGCGTCACGGGGTGCTATATAGCACCCGATGACGCGTTCCCGGCCAGCCAATCAATGTAATGCCAGTAGCTAAGATGGCTACTTGCATTAGACTGAATGCCATCCCTCCCCACACGCTAATTAATTAGCGTGCGGGGAGGGGACTCGAGCATGGCGCTCGAGTACACCCGGTGTTCGGCCGAACACCGAGTGGACCTGAGTGCCAGCATGCTCGGCCAAACAGCGAGTTCGGCATGCTCGCTCATCACTAGTGGTAACCAGTTGGGGTGTGTACCTGCACAGTCTGAGCATGGCAGCACTGACTGGATAGAATGAGGCTGTGCAGGTACACCCCCCTCCAACTGGTTACCTCCCCTCTGTACCCTTACTGCAGACTGCTAGGGATTAATTCATAACTTCTAGCAGAAATAATAAAGGAACAGCAAAACACAGAGACATAAGAGTAGATGATCCAGAATTGTTATTACATGGAGAATGCATGAAGATTAGAGATGAGCGAGCATGCTCAGCCGAGCATGCTCGGGAGCAATTTTCGAGTAGTAGCGTACGCATTTTATAATCTGTACACTAATGCATACGCATCTTCTAATCTGTACACTAATGCGTATGCATCTTATAAATTTGTACGCTAATGCGTACAAATTCCAAGATGCGTACGCATTTGTGTACAGATTAGAATGATGCGTACGCTACTACTCGAAAATTGCTCCCGAGCATGCTCGCTCATCTCTAATGAAGATATTAAAACAGACATGTCAGAAGTGGTGACAGGTTCTCTTTAATAAAATGTAGTCAATAAGTTCGATGCACCCCATATTTGTGCCATTCAAAAATTACAAACCATCCAGCATGTGCAAATAAAATAAAAAAGCTGCATCCTTAAGGCTCATGGTCTTAAAGGGTTAATTTATTTAGTATAATAAACAGGTGTAATCATTATTGCAATGCACCATATGACTTTTTGAACAGAGGAATTTGATTGATATTTACCTCTATTATAATCTATTTTCCAGGACATGAATGCAGACACATTTCTCCTGCAATTATTTGTATCTTTGGTAAAACTTTTGACATTTGACACAGCTGTTTAACTCCACAATCTGTTTACTTGTACTCGGTGCAGTTTAATCAAAGTGGAAGCTAGTCATCTTCACGTTACACAACCTAATGACTCATTGTGAGGCCACAGCATGAGCCTTTAAAGTGAAATGTTTAATGAGATTTATACAGTCACTTAAATTGTTATTATTTTTCCCTCGCTAAATAATAACACCCGATGAGAAGTAATAACCAGACGGAAATGAAGGTAACAGACGCATAAGGCAGTAGGAGTTTTAGTTTATACTTGGGTTACTCAATCAAGATGATGTCACATAGACAAAGTCTATGAAGCTGCAGACATGAATCACAGCATATCATAATGGTCATTAAAATAGTAAACTAAGAAAGCGAATCTTCTCTGTGTCCTGATCAGTTAACAGAATGCTTGTGTTGTTTTTTATAATAAGCGGAGATGTTTATACACAACACGTTTCAAAAGGAAACACCCCCATGTCAATCTATAACTGGTCAACAAATTAAAAACTTCAAAAAGTAAAGTTTCAGAATAAAACAAAATAATTAAAATGAATTTTAAATTGATTGGTTTTTATAAAAAAAAGTCTTTCCAAGTACACTCTTAAACTTTGAAATTGCAACACAGAGAAACAAAAGTCATGGAATTATGAAAATCACGGGATCAATAGACATGTTAATGCTATGCAAATCATTAAAAATGGAAATAAAATTTTAAAACATCTCAGTTTATTCAGTATTAAGTATGAGCACCATGCAGGGAAATATGCGTATTTACATGCCTTGCTATGCTCTCAATAAGTTTATTAATGGTTGTCTTAGGAATGTTCTGCCATGCTGAATGCACTTGGGAATGTAAGTATCAAGATCCGCTGCTGGCGTCTCCCTCTGCAGTTGCTGACCAATGACATCCCAGACGTGCTTGATGGGAGACAAGTTCGGAGACACTGCAGGCCATGGTAGCACGTTTAGGCCACACAAGCTGCTCACAGTAGTATGACCAACATGTGGCCTGGTGTCCTGTTGTCCTGTTGAAAAGCAGCTCGTGAGGCACTTTAGAAATGAACATACCACCGGTTCCACAACCAAATCAATGGAACACCGAGTTGCTATTCTACCTGAAATGAAGACTAGAGGGGTGCAGCTACCGTACGTTATGCCAGACCACACCATAATACTGGAAGTAAGTCTGTAAAGCGCTGCGGAAAATAGCAGCGCTATATAAGTGCATAAAATAAATGAATAAATAAATATGCAACACTGGAAAGTGCTGACATTTTGGCCTATGCATGTAGAAATCTGGCGGAGTGAGAAACCAAGGTCTCTCTGTTCAAGAATTCTGTCCCTCTCAGCTTGCGACAAGTGGAGAAAACTGGCACGTTGATGAACAAGAGGCATACTTGTCATACTTGTCATACAGTCATCTAACATGACTTGATCTAATTTTTGAGGTTTTATGAGGCTAAAAAAACTTTGCTTTCAATCTGTCTTTTAATCCCCTCCCACATGCCACATATTGGAGCTAGGTGCTTGAAAATTTCTTCATCAATTTTATTCATTTGCATAACCTTGCAGCTTGTCCTTCTTGGTCTTGTAATTTCTGAGGATGCATTCATGTATTTCCGACAATCTGAACCCCTCCTGAAAGGGAACTGTGGATGAACTGCACCCAGCATCCCCTCTGGTGCCCCAGGCTCAAATGGACCTAGCTGGATCAAAAACTGCTGCAGTCAATAATTTGTGATCTGCTGCAACAAAGCCAGAGGTAAACCATACCAGATTGTCAGACATATGTGAATGTAACCTTAGTTGTGTATAAAGAGCTGACAAGAGTAAATATGAAGTAGGGTGGCTATGTCGGAAGAAGGTAGGGCAACATAGCGTAATCCAATAAATAACAAAAACATAGAAAAGACTATTTGAATATGAGCTAGTCCATATCAGAGGAAAGTTGGGCACAATTGCACCTATGGAGCCAAATTTCTTTTCATGCTTGTCGAGTACAATGTAACATGATTTTTATTAAAATAATTGCCATATCGCACCTCTTCTTTAGAGATGACAAAACTTATTGAAATTTGTTTTGTGTCTGAGTTGTCAAATTTAAAAAAAATTTGATTTGTGGCCGAATCAATTCTACCCGAATCAAAAGTGCTCTAACTGGTTTGAAAATTGGTACGGCACTCTGAGGTCTCCGAGGACTCCGTTTTTTTAAATATCTTGTCGTTCTCTTTTTTCAAAATTTTTTTTACAAATTTTTGCTCTGTCTCCTCAATGACATATACAGCTATGGGTAATGGGCATGGTTGACAGTGTTAACAAACAGCCTGTAGCATTAAAATGAAAAAACATTTCTCAATTTAGGGCAGATGGTGTTTAAACACACATGGTGTTATGGGAAAAAACAGTGGCTTGTTGGGACCAAGCATCCAAAAATGATGCCCATGTTTATACAAACTAGGGATGAGCGAACTTTTGAAAAGTTCGGTTCGGTTCGCTTCGGCGAACTTTCTTGAAGTTCGGATTCGTACGAACCGAACCTAAAACGAACCTTGCTATAACGGCTGAATAATTGCTTCTACAATAATGGGAGTCAGATAGGGTACAGTTTCGTTTATTTGCAGTTGCTATTACAATGAAAAAAGTGGAAAAAATCCAAGTGACTTCAACAACGGCGACGCAAAATCTACGCATATTTTAGAATCTACACTAATGCGTACGCTAATGCGAACATTCCCGCACAAATAACGAACATACAGTCTAGCGTTGTCAAAGGTACGCTACTTAACTAAATGAATATGTACGCATTAGCGTACGCATGCACTGCGTCCGCAAACATTCCTACACAAGTAACGAACATACAGTCTAGCGTTGTCAAAGGTACGCTACTTAACTGAATATGTACGCATTAGCGTACTCATATACTGCGTCTGCGAACATTCCTACTCAAGTAACGAACATACAGTGTAGCGTTGTTAAAAGTACGCTACTTAATGGAATACGTACGCATTAGCGTACATTCTCAATAAATATGCGTATATTTTGCGTCGCCGTTATTTTAACCAGATTCGTTACGAACTTTGTCAAAATTCGGTTCGGTGACGAACCGAACTTTTGGGAAAGTTCGTAACGAATCTGGTTCGTTACGGTTCGGTTCGCTCATCCCTAATACAAACACATATGTTAATGTTGGAAGAAAGAGTGGCTTGTTCTGCACAAGTGTCTAAAAATTATGCGATAACGGGGGCAGAATGTCTGCCCCTATTTATAAAAATGGCTCCATCATGTTCACGAGACCGAACTGGCTGCTGCTGTGGCTTCTCCTGCTTGTGGTAGTGCAGATGGTGGCAGGTGGGTGACTTGGCAGGGGGTGCAAAGAGGAATCTCCTGGTCAGACACAGGGATGGTAGGTGTCTGCTTGCCGAAAGCTGCAGCAAACTGTGTACATGGTAATAAAGCAACTTGGTCTCTCTTTTGAAAAACAGGAAACCATTCCCCCATTTTGCTTTGATAGAGAGAGTCTAAAAGCATCTAATAATCATCAGTTTGCTTCATGCTAATGATATACTTGTCAATGATAAACCGGAATGACCGAGGACCCAGTTCTTTCCAGCTCCACGCCCCCACTGAGATAATTGGTCATCATGGCCATCATCATTATCAGCCTTGCCCTCCTTCATAAGCGACTCCACCTCCTTATGCTCCACCTCCATTGGTAGCTCCACATCCTCAACCTCTTCTTCCCCTTTATTCCCTATGGCCTTTCTAGGTGTGGGTCCCCACCAACTACAGCGTGGCCAGCAAGATGCAAAAGCTGTTCTTCAGCCACCCCTTGTTACATCAGTGTGAGCTTCTTCTCTAAGATAAATATTGGGGATGACATTATTGATACAGCAGTTGCGCACATCGTAAATAGTTCTATGGAATAAAAAAAGTAATAAATTATGGTGTATGCTATATTTGCTTTTAGAATTTGGAACGTTTTACATTTCTAATCACTTTTTTAAAGTGCCAAGAAAAGTGGGTGAGTCCTAATGGGATGGACCATGGTCCCTAACAGATTCACTATAATTTATACCCCAAACTGGTGTAAGTTTGAGTTCAAATCAAAGCCATCTCATAGTTAGCATACATTTGATTTTCTGGGGACACAGACTGCCTGAAGATATGCCAAAATTCATTAACAGGCCAGTGCCTCTTAATAACTTTGGCACATACTGCCCAAGAGACTTTTCACTAAGACTAGTGGATGAAATGCTAGTCTTACTAGATCTTCCCCATTGTGTGAAAACCTAATGAAGGACCTTGTCGAGTTCTAAAACAAGATATAATGGAAATAGGAAATTTACCTGATAGCAAAACACCAGGGAAGCAAATTTTTGTGGAATCACTCAGAAATAGTAGTAGATCCATGTCCTATTTTCTCTCAGTTGTCTAGTTTCATCTCAGGGAAACCTTGAAGGTCCTGTGTAGAAGTTATGGAGTTTCCTGGAACTGACACTGAGAAACATTATCATCTGCAAGTGTTTCTATTGATTTAGTACATCCCATTCAATAATTAGATTTACCTGAGCTTCAACAGACACTTTATGAATCATTATGATCTCCCACCTGCCCTGTCATGTCGTATTACTATCTATCTATCTGGTAAACCACATGTATACAACCACAGAACAGGAAACGTTCCACTGGATTGCTTTGGAACAGACTCAAGCCACCACAAGCCATTACACAAGCTCCAGGTTGAGCTGTGATTACATCAAAAGTTTTGGATATATACAGAGATAAAGCTTTTTCCTTACACTACGGATCAGCCAAGTTTCTAAGGACTGTCACAGACGAGGTTAGCAGCTTACAGATAAAAACAGTTTGGAATAAGATGCAGTAAATGAAAATCAAAACTCTTCAATAGGAAGTGCAGACGTAGGAGAGCTGAATTCTTCATTGAAAGGGTTTTTAATTCAGGAACTGCACTTCAATTAGATAATTCTGATTTAAAAGAGAGACAACCCAGTTTAGGGATGAAGCTAGCCCGGTGACCAGCTGGTTTTGGCTTCTAAAACCTCCAGTGATGGATTCACATTTACAGTGATGGGTTCACATTTACTCTGCGTAGGTACTATGGGGAATATGTAATATTATATGACAGGTATTAAATGTGAATGCTGCCGATGTAATATGGTGGAAGCCAACTAATAGAAATGCATTACATTGACATGCCATCATTTTCAGTGGGCACCATATTCAAATTATCCCTCTTTCCACAACCTTTCCTTTTGGTGCCAGCATTTGGAAAGCAGATGTCCTATTAGTCAATTTTTGGCCTTTAATACAGGCCTTGAGACATAATTTAGGATTATAGCCAAGTCAGTATCACATCTGCAGTCAGCTGTTTCGCATTGATTGCCCCTCATGTAATATTTCATTTTGCCTATGATATTGAACACTTGCTGCCATTCCTCATATTCTGAACTGAATAAATGGTTAAGGTGTGACAACCTGTGGTCAGAGAAACCTTTTAACAAGAAGGGGACGACCTATTTAAAGGCATTGTCCTAAATTTTAATTTAAGATGTTTTCCTATTAGTACAATGTTGAGAACCTATCTCCTGGCCACAAAAAATGGAATACAAGTGATCAAAAAGTGTTATTTTCCCCAAAATGATAACAATGCCCTCACACAGCTCCATAGAAAGAAAAATAAAAAAGTTATGGGTCTTGGGGTATGGCAATGCGAAAAGATTTTCTTCTTTTTTTTTTTTTTTAAAAAAAGCACTAAAATGTAAAAAACTGCATGCAATGCATTTGGTATTACTGTAATCGTACTGACCCAGAGAATAAAGTTGTCATGTTAAATTTGCTGAAAAATGAATGCTGTAAAATTTATAATGTAAAAAGTCAGTGGCAGTGTTGCTGTTTAATCCTATTCCCCTCCCAGAAAGAGTTAATAAAAGTAAGGGCCCTTTCACACCACCGTGGAGCACGGTCCGTGAAAACCCGGACCGCGCTCCTTCTGAGGGCAGGAGCGCACAGCATCATTGGTTGCTATGACGCCGTGCGCTTCCTAAGGCCGCCGCTGTACAGTGATACACTGTATACGAGTGTGTACAGTGTATCACTGTACAGCTGCGGCCTCAGGAGGAGCACAGCGGCCTCCTGGCTTTAGAAGGAGCACGGTCCGGGTTTTCTCGGACCGTCCCGGACCGTACTTCACGGTTGTGTGAAAGGGACCTTAATCAGTAAGTTAGGTGTGCCCCAAAAATTTTCTACGTCTGTTTTAGGCATAGCAAATGGTCTAAATGTAAGCAAGCTAGGAAACTGGCTTATATTTAGAAGCGGAGCTGGATGTGCCGAAGTTATAGAGCAGCTGGCTCCTCTTTATAACTTTGGCGATCTACCACCAGCGCAAGGGCTTCATTAAGACCAGTGTCTAAAACGGCGGTCTTAAAAAGTGACCCCCTACAATGTGTCCTGTAAAAAACAAGCCCCTATACAGCTACATAGATGGAAAAATAAAAAAAGTTATAGCTCTTGGAAGGCGACGATGAAAAAATGAAAAAAATTGCTTGGTCAGTAAGGCCCAAAATAGGTTGGTCACTAAGGGGTTAAAGTGAGAATAATAAACAAACAACTCAAAATTTACAAAGAAAGATTTCTGACATTTCCAATAAAAACCACTGACCAATATAGCCCCTCTTATTTTCAATAACTGTCATAAGCCTTCCATCCATGGAGTCTGTCAGTTTCTTAATCTGTTGATGATCAACTTTTTGTGCTGCAGCAACCACAGCCTCCCAGACACTATTCGGAGAGGTGGACTGTTTTCCTTCTCCGTAATTTTCCTGTTTAAGAAGGGCCCATAAGTTCTCAATAGGTTTTAGGTCAGGTGAGGAAGGGAGCCATGTCATTATTCTTTCATCTTAAAGGTCTTTACTGGCTAGACATGCAGTTGAGTACTTCGAAGCATGTGATGGAGCATTTTCCTGCATACAAATCATTGTTTTTTGGAAAGATGGAGGCTTTTTCTTGTGCCACTGCTTAGAGAAAGCGTCTTCTAACAACTGGCAGTAAGTTTGGAAGTTGAATTTGAGTCCATCTTCAACATGAAAAGAACCAACTAACTCATCTTTACTAATACCAGCCTGTAGCAGTACTCCCACCTCCACTTTGCTGTCCATCC
The DNA here is from genome assembly GCA_900303285.1 of Rhinella marina. Lineage (NCBI taxonomy): Eukaryota > Metazoa > Chordata > Amphibia > Anura > Bufonidae > Rhinella > Rhinella marina. The sequence goes on from ONZH01009384.1 coordinate 15,378, forward strand.
ATCTCGTCTGTCAAGAGTCACTCTCATCAGACTGAAATCTGTCTTCAGATATTTCTTGGCCCAGTGTTGACATTTCAATTACGTGTCTTGTTCAGTGGTGGTTGGGTTTCCGGCTCCCTTACCTTGTCCATGTCTTTGAGGACTGAAAACCTTCTACTTCTGGGCACTCCAAGGAGGTTGAATTTCTTGAATATGACAGCGCTGGAGGATAATGGGTTCCATGTTGCTTCATGTTTGATTCTTCTCAAATCACTGGCACATAATTTGCATTTATTTTTCTCAACACGTTTCTTGCAACCCTGTTGACTATTTCCAACAAAATATTTGATGGTTCTGTCTCTGTGATCCCACCCCAAATATCTTTCAAGAGTGCTGCATCCCTTTTAACAATTTTTGAATTTCTAGAGTCAGTTAAATCTCTTTTTTGGTCCATTTTGCCAGAGGAAAACGGGCTTCCTAATAATTATGCACACCATTATATAGGGTCTTGATCTCCTTAGCCACACCCTCCCTCACAAATACACATCACCTGATATGCTTCAATCCAAAAAGCATTCAAATTTATACAGCTTGGAGTTGGAAAATATGCAAAATACCCACTTGCCTAATAATAGTGCACACAGTGTATGAAAAATATAAAAACAAACAAGTACAGTGCACATTACTGTCTGCTACAGAAGGAGAAGAGGACAATGCCTTTGAATCTACGAATTGTTCGCACAGTCCTGTGTAAAACCACATCTAACACTTTGAGATCTAATGAGGAGTATTATATTTCAAATATTTTTATTTCAGGTTGACACAATAAAAATTGCAAGCAATATGATACATTGCGCAGTATTGGTTTTCCAACATCATGTACAATAGGTCTCGTATAGAAGTTCCAACATAAATTGTCATGGACATATAATAGAGCCAGTGCGTCAACCTTCCGACTGAAGTCGGTTTTATAGAAGGGGGTTGAGGGGGAAAGGGAAGGGAAGAGTTATAGGGAAACAATTATGTAGAACACATAACAGAATTCCCTGATAACTGCAGGGTGAACAGAACAGAACATTAGCCCAACATGTTCACCTCCTCTCCACCGCTAGTGTTGTCTACATCTAAGCAAGCAGGCATGTGGCGCGTAAGGACCCCCGATGTCCTCCTAAGTGGAATTACATCCCCGAAATTGGTGGGTCAATTGATAAAACACGGGTTTGGTACCAGGAAGTAAGTTGAAAACATTCCTGATTAGATCTTCTAACTTGGAGGAGCAGTAGATCAATGAAGCTCTCCCAGCAGGCAAAGAATTGTTTCACATGGCTCTCCTTCCTGGAAGATGCCTCCACCCAGTCCATTTTCATGAGAAAAGAGACTTTTTCTAGAAATAACTTAAACGGCGGAGGTGCAGGGTCGATCCATGTGTGAAGGATGGTTTTGATCCCCGCCGCTGCTATTAGACATAATAGTTTCCTACTACCAGGGGTACAACCTGCAGTAGACTGGTCAATGTACCCGAAGATAGCCCATATAGGGCTGTCTAGGGGAGCTGCTAAAGTTAGATGGGTGGTGGTAAATGTGTGAATTCTATGCCATAGCATACCCATAGACAATGGTAGATGTCTGCTCCTGCCTCTTTACATCGGAAGCATTTGTCAGATTCAAAGACGCCCATGCGATGGCCCCGAACTGGAGAGATATATGCCCGGTGATAGATCTGTAGGGTCATCTCCCTATAACAGCTGGATGGCAAGTAGCGGAGATTGCGTTCTAAGGTCTGGTAAAGGATGGACATCGTCAGCTGTGGGATGTCCTTGAGCCATTTAGTTATTGCCCAGTCGCCTTTACCATAATCTAAAGGGGTGTTTAGAAATTTATAATAACTAGTAGTATGTCCCCTTGTAGGGGTATGTTTGAGGGAGGCTTGTAGAGCTGGGCTCCATTCTCGGGGGGCTATATCGGGCAGTAGTTTCCGGAGATAACTACTAACCTGTAGATAGGGAAAAAATTTCAAATGAATGTTGGGATATTGAGATTTAAGAGTCTCAAATGGTAAAATCTTGTGTGTGGTTTGGTCTACTAGGTGAGTGAGTAAAGTCAGTCCTCCCTTGTGCCAATTATAGAAGTCCCTATGGGGTGACCCTGCTTGGAAATGTGGGTTGGCCAAAAGGGTAATTTGTAGTGAGCTATGGGAGTGTAGATTCTTAAGACGTCTCATCTTTTGCCATGCCCGCCAGGTCGACTTTAATAAAATGTTCTCCTTGGCCCTCTCTTGGATTTCACCAAATGGGGTGTGAAGTAAATTGGGTAGAGCCAATCGGGGTATAAAGGCCTGTTCCTGACACCTATTTGAGAACACGGATGTGTGGTGTATCCAGTCTATTGCTATTCTCATCAGAGCTGTGATATTGTAAGCCCTGATATTGGGGAAGATCAACCCCCCGATTAATCTAGGCTGTTGTAAGATAACATAGGGTATCCTGGGGTGTCGATTTTGCCAAATAAACTTACGATATAAGCAGTTGATTTTTTTCTCATCCCTGGTGCGTAAATATATCGGCAAGGAATGTAAAATATATAGCAAGCGGGGAAATTCCGCCATCTTGAGAAGGTGTGCCCGCCCCATGTACGGCAGAGGAAGGTGCCGCCAGCCTGCTAGCATCTTTTCTAGCGTACGCACATAAGGTGTGATGTTTGCGTTGTAGAGTTGACTAGGGGATCTAGTGATTTGTACCCCCAGGTAAGATATCGAGTGCGAGCGCCATTGAAAGCGGTAGGGAGCAGTCCATCTCGGTCTGGTAGGTCCTTTAAGGAGCAGGGCTTCAGATTTATCCAGGTTGAGGGTATAACCTGAAAGATATCCGATGTCTATAAGTTCTTGTAGAGTTCCTGGGAGTGTGGTTTCTGGATGTTTAATCATTAACAATATGTCATCCGCAAAGGCAGCCAAGGTGACCGGAGGGCGGACGTCTTGTGGAGAGGTATGAAGAGGTTGTAGGTGATGTAGAAGGGGGTCTAAAGAGATGTTAAAAAGTAAAGGGGAGAGAGGGCACCCCTGTCTAGTGCCCCTAATAAATATGCAGATAGGGGGTGTTGTGACCATTTACCGTGAGCATGGTACGCAGATCTAGTTGAAGATGACAAATAAAAGCCAAGAACACTGGGCCAAATCGTCTATAGGATAAGGCAGCGTTTAAAAAGGGCCATGACACTTTGTCAAACACCTTCTCGGCGTCTAAACTTATTAGTAGGGTGGGTGGGGTGTTTTTGTCCTGTGTGTCAAGGGTAGCAGCTATGGCTGCCCTGATGTTTTTAACAGATTGTCTAGATGTAATAAATCCTCTCTGTGAGGGGTGTATGATTCCTGGGAGAATGTTTTGCAGTCGATTAGATGTTGATGCTGTTCAGAAGGGATATAGGCGAATAGGATTGTGGTAGTGTCACATCTTTATTAGGTTTAGGAATCAATATTGTCCTAGAGTCCAGGAAGAGGTCCACCATAACATGGTCAGTGTAAATGGCATTATATAGCTGGGTCAGTATAGGGATAATCTCGGGGCTGAGCAGTTTGTAGTACTCATTACAGAGCCTGTCTGTAATGAGGAGTATTAAAAGAGCAGGTATTACAGCATCCCTGGTATTCGATAGATGACTGGACCCAATTTGTTGCTGATTGTCTATGGTTGCATATGGTGTCTAATGGCAGTCTAGATAATGCTTGACATCAATCTTCTTACTATAGTAAAATAAATTTTCTGGTTAAATTAGCAATCTGGTTTCCTCTGGTTTCCCTAAGGTCAACCATTTGTATCTTCTTTATCCACTGAATTGGTATCTATTCATCTTTTGTCTGCATTTCTGAAGGCCACTATTCATGATTGTGGACTTTCTCCCTCTCTTTGTGTAACATCTTTGACGTAATTGTCAAGCTATTTTGTGCGTTCACAAAGAACCAAAATAGATAATTGTCAAAACCACCATCACCATATAACCAATGAACTTTATCAGGTTTATAGGTCAGTGCCCTTAATTGAGATTTCAAAGCCAGATGTGATTGGTTTGTATTTTGCTTATGTAACAAGTATGTGGATAACAGGATCGTCATATATCGTTGGATATATCTATATGATATGATTGCAGTGCTGGATATAAATTGTCCCAAAAAATATACCTTGATACAGGTGAAAAAAATCCAACCAGTGAAAATGTATACTTACTACACCATGAGGCCTCAATTCATTCTGTAGGGCTTTTTTTTTCCACCTTTGATGCTTCCATTGAATTCTTTAATATGGTATTCCCAGACCTTAGGAGCACAGAGGACAGGATTGTCAGCCTTTTTGTTTTATTCTGGACAAGTCACAGACAGCCAAATGTTTTTTCCTTCATACAGCTGATTGGCGGGGTGTCGGACCCCTGCTGATCTGAGGATAGGACATCTCTTCCCAAGACTAAATAAATGTAATTCTTTTAATCTTTTAAACCAACGTCATCTGTATTATGGATGACAAAAAAATCCCACTAGGGACCCTCAATATCCGATCCTATAATTAAAATATAACTTTTATTTATTTTTTGCTTAAGAATAAACAATAAAGAGAAGTGTTCTAAAACTATCAACTGGCTAGCATGTTTTATTTTTATATTGACTTTACTTATTAATGCATGTTGATAAGAGCACTGGAGAAGGTCGTATTCTCTATCACAGGAGAAAGCTTCACTCTTTCTATGTGGAAACTGGCTTGAAATTAGCCTTCCCTGATGTTATATATTAGAGTAAAGGGACCATGCCTGTTTTTTTCGTATAACTAGGAAAGGCTGAGGCTGCTCATTTTTGCCAACCATCTATTTGTTTGTATTTATACACTGAGGGGATCCATATATCTCTGTATGAGCAGAGGTTCCCTACAGGTTGGCAATTTGTGTAACCAATAATATCTGCATCACTTTACAAGTGCTTGTCCCTCAAGAGATGGGGATCTTCCTGCAATAAGGTTTATATGGTGTGGAACCATACGAACTAATCACCAGCGACTATCAGTGTTTGGTTATCAGGTTGCAGGAGGGGATTAGACCTCTAAGGGTCGAAAATCAACTTGTGAAGCTGTATTCAATTCATACAGTTCACATTAGCAATAAACCTCTATTGATAGGAGTAGTTTTTGGCCTGATATAATTGTATTTGCTTATTCACTAAAGAGGGTACAATCTGTCTCTCTCTCTAGATCTCACAGGCAATTGTAACTACCACTCACTAGTGAGTCATCTAAGGAGGCTTTAATCACTATATTTAATGCAGATATTTACTCCATAGTACTCATTCATGCTGCGGTCTGTCCCTGCCTGAGAAGCGCTCACCCTGATAGCGACATACATACACTCACATACACTCGAACATTATAGCCAGTTAGCCTAAAATATTGCGCAATATTTTAGGCTAACTGGCTATAAATTATATAGCCTTGGAAATATGGTGCCTGCAGATTGTTACTACCTAGATGAATAACTTGACATTTATCTTTACATTAAATATGACTGCCAAGTGGATGCCCAAACATTCAAAGTGCCCAAGTCCGCTTGTAACCACATATGCTTGGTGTCATATGCAATAATAGAAAAAAATTAATCTCATCCTCTATATCATTAATAAATAAGTTAAATAATAGGGGACCAAGCACTAAAACTTGGGGTACACCATTCATAACTGAAGAACATTCAAAGAAGGAATCATAGTGAATGTTTTCTGTCATTTTATATCATATCGAGTTAGTTAGATCATGGATTACATTTAATGCAAATACAAGATAGAAAACTGAAATATGAGTGCATTTTCACAAATGATGAGAAGAAACCACAGAAGGTTGAAGAACACATTCCAAGTTTCAATGCACATCAAGAATTGTTCATAGCAAATGTTCAACTCCATACTGGTCAACCTATGATCACCAGGTGCATAAGGCCTCCATGACATCCAGAGTTATTACTTCCTGCATAAATTATAATAAAATTATGTAAAAAACAGAGAAGTCAAATGCTTTCACCATGAGGGCAAGGAGATTCAGTATTTTAACTGTCTCTGTTTTCATGCTCCAATAACACACATAATTAAAACCACTCAAAGTTCATGTCATAAACCCATACCATAACATATAATTCCTGCAGGAATAAGTGTTAGACTCATCTGTTTTACTAGGTGCAATAGAACCTTTCAGAACTTCTCAAAAGGTTCTAAAGTTCCATCTTTGCATGTGAAAGTTAAACTCGCATACGTATGTTAAATTATAATTCTTATCTTTGAGTGAATTGCTTTTCGTGTACAGTCATACAAGAATAGCTGAATATCTTGGGGTTGTCTGGTTTACAAAACTCACTTTCAAATACTGTGTTGGGCTTTCTGAGTTAATTGTGAGGTGTCCACCATGAGCGACCTTCATCAGTTAGCCACAGCCTAAAGTGGCCAAAAAGGGGACTACTTGAGAAAGTTGGAGGTCCATCAAAACATCTTACAGATGTGCAGGAATTCATTCCTCTCTTGTAGGGTCTCCAAGTGGATTTTGGCTTCTCATGGACTTATGGTATTACTGGTTATTTCACAGTTGGGGATTTTTATTAATTTAACTATTTTTTATGGATATTTTTGTGGGCTAATGAAGGGCATTAAGATTTTATCTCTCATGCACTGTACTTTAATTTATGGAGGACTTTATTGAACGAGTAAGAAGAGACCAAGGTTCTTATATTGACTTTTAAGTGATTTATTTCTATTGATTGGTTGTTTTTATTGCTATTACTTCAATTTGTGCCTCCAGTTGTTGAATACTTCAACTCCCAGCATGCCATGACAGTCAGAAGTGAGCATTCTGGGACTTCTAGTGAGCCAAAAGTAGGACATTATTTTCATAGACCTTTCCCAAGAGGTCACTTATATTCACTCGAAGAACTACATCAATCCTTAAAGGGTTTGTACTCGGCTTCTTATTGGCAGTCTCATAGACATAAATGGATATAATGCATATGCTCGACCAACCTCCCATTCATGCAAGGAGACAAAAGACAACCATTCTTGTGATTGGTGGGGTCCTGGCACTCCAGGTCCCACTGATCAGACTCTTATACCCTATCATGTTAAAAAAACTAGGTACAAAATCCTTTAATAAGCATAACAGATCTGTGAACAGTAGCTTGCTGACAGTTTCCCATATTCTACTTGGAACATAGTAAAAATTAACTAAAAATAAGTAAAAATGTTAAAAATGTAATTAATGAGGGCAACAAAGAAGCTATTTTTCACATATGCTGACTGCAAAGCCAACGTTAACGTGAAAATGATATACAGTACTATAACTTTAAAAACAGATTGAAATATTAGAATATTTATTGGACTTTTAAATATTAATTACCGAGAATGCCTGTTGTGCAATCATTTACAGAGTAGTAATACCTCGCACATGTGTAGATCCTCAAAAAAAAAGATAGATAAAGTCATGAAAATCCAGAATGTCAAAATAAATTAGAAGGCCAATAGATATTCCAATGAATTACAACCAGAATTCTGAAAATCCTGCGGCCCACAGACAGTTTGTTTTTCCAATGACCCATTTTATGATAGAAAGAAATCCCCAGTGAACATCAAAATCTACCGCAGCATAATGCAAAACATTTATTTAATACTGAGTGGGTTGACCTCCTCGTTGGGCCCTGCAGTATCCTGTTCACTCGTTTTATAACATTCTTTGCTGAGACAGTAAAAAACACACAGACTGTACAGACTTTACATTCTGATTCCAATCCAAAGTATCATATGTTGACTTAAAGTCTGGTTCAGATACATAAAACAGGTAGACGTGAGTGCCGTTCGGATAACATCCAACTAGATGGTGACATATATATTCAGCAGTCATGTAAGAGAGCCCCCTGTAATATTATTCCATGCTTGGAGGTGACACATTTTTAAATGTAATGAAGGTTCACATCTACTGTGATGGATCCATACCAACCAGGAGCGTAGCTGTAGGGGGTGCAGAGGCAGCAGTTGCTACCGGGCCCAGGAGCCTGAGGGGGCCAACAACCCTTGTGACACATAAGAAGACACTGGTATTATAGAAAGGGAATGCTGGTCAAGTTACACCTGGCTGGAGGGAAGGGGTTAGGTCAAGAATTTAGCATGGAGGGGGGCGTTTCAATTTTTGCCTCAGATAGAACGAAAGGCAATGTGCTTCCTTGCAAAGGAGCAGTACTGCAGTGGCTAACCTTTTTCACAGCCCAATGGAAGGAACTGTGTAGTTCTGATGCAAACTCCTGGTGCTAAAGTTACACAGTGACAGATGATCCCATAAGCTTCAATGTGGATAATGTAAAATTCTGTATCTGGGTAGTAATAATCTACATGCATTGTATGTCCTATGGAAAGGTGGGGGGGGGGTAACATGGGGAGAGTAATTTGTAAAAAGGATTTGGGTGTACTCCATGGCGGACTGACCATAGACCATACAGGGAAAGTTCCTGGTGGGCCGATGCCAAGGGGAGCCACTCAAGACTTCCTCATGGCCACCAGCCAGGTACACAAAGATCTGATGCTCTTCATCAATTCATCTTTATTGCAGTGCTCAAGATGATACAGTTTCATACTGTGGTGCAGGCAGCGGTATTCTGTATTGCACTGTGGTATCTGGTTCTGCTGAGGCAGTATTCTGTGCTGCACTGTGGTATCTGGTTCTGCTGAGGCAGTATTTTATGCTGCACTGTGGTATCTGGTTCTGCTGAGGCAGTATTCTGTGCTGCACTGTGGTATCTGGTTCTGCTGAGGCAGTATTTTATGCTGCACTGTGGTATCTGGTTCTGCTGAGGCAGTATTCTGTGCTGCACTGTGGTATCTGGTTCTGCTGAGGCAGTACTCTGTGCAGCACTGTGGTACCTGGTTCTGCTGGGACAGTATGTTGTGCTGCACTGTGGTATCTGGTTCTGCTGAGGCAGTATTCTGTGCTGCACTGTGGTATCTGGTTCTGCTGAGGCAGTATTTTATGCTGCACTGTGGTATCTGGTTCTGCTGAGGCAGTATTCTGTGCTGCACTGTGGTATCTGGTTCTGCTGAGGCAGTACTCTGTGCAGCACTGTGGTACCTGGTTCTGCTGGGACAGTATGTGTGTGCTGCACTGTGGTATCTGGTTCTGTGAGGCTGTGCTGCACTGTGGTTCTGTACAGTGCTGACTGTGGTATCTGGTTCTGCTGAGGCAGTATTCTGTGCTGCACTGTGGTATCTGGTTCTGCTGAGGCAGTACTCTGTGCAGCACTGTGGTACCTGGTTCTGCTGGGACAGTATGTTGTGCTGCACTGTGGTACCTGGTTCTGCTGGGACAGTATGTTGTGCTGCACTACAGTATTGCTGGCCCTGCGTACTTCTGTTGTCCCTGCCTACTTGTGTTGCCCCACCTTTTGTCAGTTTGGACCCACCTACAACATGGGGCCACTTTTAGCATGTAATGTGAACCAGCTGCTTCTAAAGCTAGCAGGATATTGTAATGTATTAATGGGCATCTGTCAGCAGTTTTGTACCTATGACACTGGCTGACCTGTTACATGTGCGCTTGTCAGCTGAAGGCATCTGTGTTGGTCCCATGTTCATATGTGTCCACATTGCTAAAAATATCATGTTATATATGCATGTAATATATGCAAATGAGCCTCTTGGAGAGGGCGCGGCAGTTGCAGAGAGAGCAGAGCCTCTAGGTGTAATGGTAACGCTCCCATTGCTCCTAGAGGCTCATTTGCATATATTAACACATCATTTTTCTCAGCAATGCAGTATTGATGGTTTAGGTGGACCAACATGTCCACATGACCACAAATGGACTTTAGGTCCACGCTCCCTGGGAAAAGGAAGGAAGAAGAACACTGTGTCTCTGGTGGCTATATTGAAAGTCTATGAAGAATCTCTTATAGGTAAAGATCACACATAGTGGTTGAGGTGCTCTTAAATCTGCATCAAAGCCACAAGACAAAAACCCCATGTGGTTGCAATTTTTTTTTACAGGGGAAAGATATTTATCTAACAAATGAAAAATGCAAATGCGTAGAAAATTGCTTCAAAACCACATCTCTACTTTTCCAATGAGGTTTTGATGCAGTTAAAGAGATACAAGTGTGCACATACCCAGGAGCCGTAAAACAGGACAAGGGTTAACAGTCAATCCAGAGATACCCATCTGCATACAACATTGCTTTGGAATTGTTGCTCCTCATCAGGTTTTATTTAGGTGGGGAAATGTGGCAATATGTAACACGTCGCTTCCCCACACTTCCGCTGATGCAGTTGCTTTTTTTAAATACTATGAGATCCAGATGAATAAAGTTTTATTGAGCAATATAATAGTACATGATGCTCGCAGTGTGTGCTGTGGTTAGTACTTTCTTTCTCACTGTATATTTGTAAGCAGGGCTGACTTACCAAAACATAACACATATTTAGCATTCCATGCTGTAGAATATCTCCGTCTTACGTCACCTCTGCAGCAGGACCCTGTTAGCGTAGGAAAAGACATGAATGACTGCTAAGTATTACAACACTGCTGGTATAAACTACCCCACAATGCCTATATTCGTTTAGTGTGAAGTATAATGTAAGGTAAATCCGTCTCTAGCCCAGGGATGGCCAACTTGCGGCTCTCCAGCTGTTGTAGAACTACAGTTCCCACCATGCCCTGCTGTAGGCTGAAAGCTGTAGGAAGTCTGAGAATGCTGGGAGTTGTAGTGTTGCAACAGCTGGAGAGCCGCAGTTTGGCCATCCCTGATCTAGGTCAATTAACATTGCCTATTGCACAGAAATTATTCTAGGCTTACTGGTTACTGACAGGAGATATTGAACTCTGCCTATGAAGGCAAATACCAGCCACAGTAACAACCTAAATGTGATTTTAAAAAACCTTGCACCTATCAATAGTACAACAAAATATAAAAAACTTTGTCATACGAGTCAAAAAAGCGTAAGGCTACTTTCACACTGCGTTGTGCTGTCCGGCTTTGAGAACTGGCGCAACGCTTCAGTTTTCTCCCCATTCATTGTTGATGGGGACAAAACTGAACAAACCGGAATGGAACGTATATATGTATTCCTGTACCAGACACAAAATTGCTGCAGGCAGTGTTTTTGTGTGCGGCATGGAAACTGAAGAAGCCGGATCTGGCCCCAAAAACCATGTAGGTCAACGGTGCAGGATACGTTTTTCTCAGACACAGTATAATACAACTGGATCCATACTGAATGGATGCAGCCGGTTGTATTATTATAACAGAAGTGTTTTACTGTGGTTTTGAGATCCCCTGCTGGATCTCAAAACCGGACAGCAAAAATGCAGAAGTAGAAGTAATCGTAGTGGTGCCTGTTCCACGATGTCTGTACTTCAATGTCTTCAATAAACTGACTATGTTTTATGGAATAACAATGTACTTTCCTTCTAACACAATCGCTGTGTGGCCCTGCATTTCCATGTGTTCTCATGTGGATCAGTGAGCTTGGGATTCTTGTACCTGTTTATAAACTCTGTGACACTTATTTGTGACACTTGTATCTCACTTTCTCTCCTCTTCTACACCTCCCTGCCTCCTGATCACTTACCCTCAATTCACAGCTAAAATCCAGCTGAGAGATTAGGTTACTGTTGCTGCCCATGGGAATGTGGAGGAGCTAGCAGGAGGAGGGAGGTATAGAGTATCACTACAGTGCTGGATTCACAGCTACACTGCTCAGTGCTGCTGTAAGCTGTCCTCTATGATGTTGCTGCTTCTATTCTCTATGTGTTCTGTGCATAGGAGACATCACAGCAGCTAGTTTCCACCCCTACTTGACCTGAACAAAGAGAAACCTGACAATTAGAGATGGAGCCTGCATATTTTAACACTGATGAAAGTTACAGTATACTAGTCAAATTACCATATATATGTAGTGTTATTACTCATGTACACCATTTGGATTGACTGGTGAGACCCAAGTAGAAAAAAGAGAAGCCCTGCCCTAAAAACGCCCAATGCAAAACTTGGTAATATACTGCATGTAGACAGTTGTCAATATGAGCATAATTGAGGAGCAGTTTGCCATCAATTATAACCCTTATTTTAAACCTGTATATGAGCGTCAAAGATGCACTAAAAATAGATGTAAAATGTTTGTGACAGACTTCCTGGACAAGCATTTGCATGGGGCACAATTTCGTATAGTAGAAGTGTATTCCCCCTCTTTGTATCTGTCTTCATCTCAGATGTGATGGATGACATTATGCTGCTTAGATCTTCCCTCCCACACACAAAGCTTCCCCGAAGCCTGCATATTCTCTTGACTGAAATGGAAACTTCTGGGACTTTAGACCTGACCAAGAACATACAGAAATCCTCCTAAATAAAAGGAAGATGCCTCTAATGCTCATTCACTAAATGTCTTTTACTAGCCACAAAATATTCCATAGTGTCAGCATTTCTCAATGCACAAATGTGCCTAATAGTACACACTGATCCAAGCATGACCAACCCCTAGACACTGAAGATTCATCCTGGAAGTGTTCTGGACAATTCAATGAAGGTATGTTATGTCAAGTGGGAATATGCATGGTAGGGACAGGGAAGTATTACATCATGATCTAGTCTATAAGCAGTTTTTCTAATACCCTACTGTGGGTTATTAAGCTAAAGGCAGAAGGTACCTTGGTTGGGAAGACCAGTACAGGCTCTCAATGAAGAGACTCAGTGGCACATGAAATTATTCTCATGCAATGCTTCATAGAGAAAAAAAGTATGTATATACACTGATTCTGGGTTTTGCCCCCTCATCAGGAAAAAACAAAGGACTGGTAGGCTAAAGGTAGGCTAAAATTACCCATACACATTAGTCAATTTGGTAAAATTTCACCACAAACGATTGTTTTAGGTGACCAAGGACAGACCATCATCATCTGAAAAGAAGTTCACCTTGTTTGAGATTTTTGTCAGATAATTGGACGAAAGATCGTGCTTTCATAGAAAGATCATTTCTAGACTAAAGATCTGTCTTTGAAAGAACATAGCTCATCAAGAAATATTGCTCATCCTTTTCCTTGATTTCATTAAACATGAATAACCAGTTTGAAGGACTTTATTTACTAAAATGGGTATATGTCTATGAAATGATTGTTTGTCCAATAGTTGTTCAACTGTCAACTTACTTCTATCTAACGTTTATGGCCATCTTTAGACATCCGGCCAGACATTCACCCAGTCTGTAACTTGCTATAATCTAATATGCATACTTTATGACTTCCATCCATTAGCTGGAGCAGAAAAGACCTCCAAGAATTGTATCTTTCATTCTGGAGGACCTGGCATATCAGTATATTACACAGACAGACTGATCTGATGGCCATGTAATGTTTCTTTTGTGGTTTAGACAGGTTACTCTCTTTAAAGATACCAGCTGTGTATGGAGACTTAGTAGGAACACACTCAGCCAGCCAGAATCCTGCCCCATACTGATGAGGGGCAAGCTCCCCAAAATAGCTCTCTGAGGATAAATATTTGGCTTGGCTCTTTTCCTTTGTCATATCCCATGGCTTCTTAAAAAGTCAGACTTTCACTCATATGGAGCTACTTCCCAAAGATGGTGCTACTGAGATGGTCCTTTTTCCCTGAAATATAACTCTTTGCATATTATTTCCCCTGTGGTGATAATGTAGGAAAACTGGATATTTGCTATGAGCTAATCACTAGGGATTCCAACTCAGGGGCATGCTGCTAGTAAAAAGGTATTGTAAAAGGTGGACAACTTTTTTAATTTTTTTTTGCATATTTATGAATAGTTTGTTCTTTGTTAAATGTGTCATAAATTGTGAATGATGTGTACAAAAAGGATATTTATGGTGGTTAATGCTTCCAAAAGTGTGAAGAGCTTTTTTTTTGTCTAAAGCAGTCTGTAGAAAAATTGGGGCAAACTGTGCCATGTAATGGTGTTCGTGCGACACAATGCGCCACAGGCTCTTTCTGCTAGGTATATTTAAGACAATGTAATGTTACTTAACATGGCTTAGACTAGGGCAAGACAAGGCGGGTCAAACAAAAAAGCGTCACCAAAAATTACCCAGAAAAAGATATGTCTAACATGGTGCATTTCAACACTTTTAGGTGCAGCGCATTAATATATGTCATGCAAAGGACATGATTTAGAAAAATCGGTGCAATGGCTGACAGATGCTAGACGCAAGTATGATTATATATCTGCCCCAGACTGTTCTTCAGCCCAACCGCCAGTGTTTATCACTCTTAGTTCTGTACGTGTATCTTTTGTGCATACGTGTATATATTTACAAGTGAAAGTTGTCACTAGCGTGAAAAGAATTACCCATAACTAATGTAAATAATGAAAATCAGACATCATATAGCACATGTCATTTGCTTTCTAACAAAGCTAAAACCAGCCCTTTACCTCATTTGGATTCAGAGATCTCCCCGTTCATTGTTCCAATTGCTCTGCTAGAGTGTCCTTTCTGCTGCAGATCAGGGTGTGTGTCCATTCCACGGCAGCTCTCTCCCTATCACAGCTCAGCCTGAAACTGAGCATGTGCGGACATCTCAGTAAGCCGGACAAAGAAATAAGAAAAAAAAACAAACAGCAGGTGGAGCTATACAGTTAGATTTTTGTTGAATAACTCAGTGGCTTTAATTACATGCAATTACAAAAGTATTCAGATCCAGGTGCTGGTTTGCAAACTGTAAAATATTTTTTTTCGTGGGACAACCCTTTTAAGTTCATACATGACATTTCTATTGAGCTTTACCTTCCACAGACAGGTAATCAAAAATAAACATAGTAGAAAATAAGAGGGTCATTTATAACCACATATATACCACTTTTGTGGTTTATGTCTGGCGCTGGTTCTGTCGCACGCCATGGTGCACCAGAATCTGCAACTTTTTCCTTGCTTATGCCAGGTCTAAAACAGTTGATGTGGCATGGGCGGGGAAGGCGACAGGCCAGCAGGCCCACCTCATTCATCATTTTCTACACTCGGTTTAGGAGTAGAAAATGGTCTAAATTTAAGGCAGCTACGAGGCTGTCTTACATTTAGAATCAGCGCTCAGATGCTCTGAAGTTATGTAGAGGCCAGCACCTCTACATGACTTTTGCAATCCACCGTTAACTATAGGGCTTATTAAGACTGGCGTTATACAATAAATGTGCCTCTGAGGCTCGGCTTCTCAAGAAATGCTCATCTGGAAATGCATAAATCATCTTATTTAAAAGTTTTTGACCACTCATCCAAGTGGCTTCCTCCATTCAACCAACTTGAGGAACTGATGAAGTCCATACATGAGTGAATATATACATATATATATATAATATATATATATATATATATATATATATATATAGTATCAGACATCTACTAGCAGCTCAGTGGGGAACTATAGAGTCTGAGTAAATTAAATGTTCCTCCTGGACTGAACGCTAACCTATTCAAGTCAATGGGTCAACTCACATGATTTCTACATGGATCAATGGTCCTTGCCGAGAAAGTAGCACCATGCATCATCCTGCTGTGATTTCCCCCCAAGACTTTTTCACTTATTTGAATGGATCTTAGAGAAAATGGACTGCGTACGGATGGCATCCATTCAGTCCAAAAACTTGTCACTGTCTGGCACAAGAAAGAGTTTCCTATCATCCGTCTGAATTAAGACTTACGAGAGAAGACTGAGGATAAAACGAAAAGATAAGAGCCTGTAA
>ONZH01009385.1:0-74357 GCA_900303285.1 Rhinella marina
CTGAATTTTTTATTTTCTTTTGGGGCAAAAAGAACGCAAGTGTGCCTCACACTATCACTACGTGCACAGCGTGTGTATTAGAACCTTTCAAAAGTCTATATACCTGACATCCGTTGGCATTTTTTTTCCGTTAATTTAGGCCGCAGTTCCTCATTTGCGTCTGCTATATAACATTTGCGCAAGGAGGGACTTATACTGTAGGGTTAAAATTTGTCTCATTAGGGCTAGTAGTTCTGTTCAAAAGATACAAAAGTCCATTGTTAAATCTGGCTGCATTTTTTTTTCTTTTGGGGCAATAAGAACACAAGTGTGCCTGACACTACCACTACATGCACAGCGTGTGTATTAGAACCTTTTAAAAGTCTATATACCTGACATACGTTGGTATTTTTTCTACCGTTATCTTAGGCCGCAGTTCCTCATTTGCGACTGCTATATAACATTTGTGCAAGGAGGGACTTATACTGTAGGGATAAGATTATTTGGCTAGGCAGGGCTAGTACTTCTGTTCAAAAGACACAAAAGTCCATTGTTATATCTAGCTACATTTTTTTTTCTTTCAGCGTGTGTATTAGAACCTTTCAAAAGTCTATATACCTGACATCCATTGGTATTTTTTCTACCGTTAATTTAGGCAGCAAAAGATTTGGCTAGGCAGGGCTAGTAGTTCTGTTCAAAAGACACAAAAGCCCATTGTTAAATCTGGCTGCATTTTTTTTTTCTTTTGGGGCAAAAAGAACGCAAGTGTGCCTGACACTACCACTACGTGCACAGCATGTGTATTAGAACCTTTCAAAAGTCTATATACCTGACATCCGTTGGTATTTTTTCTACCGTTAATTTAGGCCGCAGTTCCTCATTTGCATCTGCAGTATAACTTGTGCAAAGAGGGACTTATACTGTAGAGATAAGATTTGGCAGGGCTAGCTGTTCTGTTTAAAAGACACAAAAGTCCATTGTTATATCTGGCTGCAATATATTATTTTTGTGGTGGGTTAAAAATTGTGCAAGGTTGCCTGACCTTAACACCACCTTTTCAGCGTCTGCTGTCTATCATTTGTGTATCCCAAATAACAGAAATCCGATGTATTTTTTTCTGCAGCTATTGAAGGCAACATTACTCATATTGCCGTAATTAGCAGCAGAAAGAAACGCAATAAATGTCAGGTACATAGGAGAAACATACATTGTCCTGCACATGTAATGTCACCGTGATTAGCGGCAGAAAGAAACGCAATAAATGTCAGGTATATAGGAGAAACATGCATTGTCCTGCACACGTTGCACAACTGGTGTTAAGATTAGGCAAACTTGCGCAAATTTTGACCATCAAGAATAACAATAATGCAGCCAGATACAACAAAAGTTCTTAAAAGGACTTTGGGGTCTTTTCAACAGAACAACTAGGCCTGCCTAGCCAAATCCTATCCCTACACTATCTGTGCCTGATTGCGCAAACGTTATACATTATATGAATAACGGCAGAAAAAAATTCACTGGATGTCAGGTATTTAGGATACAGAAAGGTTATACTGCACATGCAGCACAGGTATGTGACATTACCCGCGCTGCGTCTGTTGCAACGTTTGCTCATTCGGTGAAATTTTTCTGCTCATACACTAAAAATAATCTGCGCAACTGTACTTTTGACAAACTTGCATATATACCATTTAGTATGCGCAAGGCGAGCAGTAAGGGACAGGGAAGTGGGCGTGCTGCTGATGGTGCACAGTGGGCACGGTGAAACAGTGTCTTCTGGCAGAGCACAAAAAACAAAGTCATCCAAAATTCCTATCTTTATGTCTCAGTTTGGAGGGTGGCTCAAGACAGGTTCTTGTTAAATCAACATGTCAGGAGGAGGACCAGAGTGAGGTTAATTTTTTAGGTTAAAAAATTAGGGGTGAGGGCCTGCTGGTGAACTTCTTAAATATTTTAAGGCGAGGCAGCTTAATAAGCAGTTTAATATGATGGAGGAAGAGGAGGAAGAGGACGAGAAGAGGAAGGGGTTCATGGAAATACAGTGTATTCAATACACCTTAAAAGCCACATTTAAAGTTCCTTTATGTTCAGCCACTTTCCTCTGGTGGGGTAGCGAAGTCAGGGACAATTCAGGCCTTGTTAATTTTGATTAGCGTCAGCATTTTCAGTTGACAGGCGGATGCGCTAAGCAGTTATTATGCCCCCAGCGGCACTAAATAACCGCTCCGACAAAACGTTGGCGGCAGGGCAGGCCAGCACCTCCAAAGCGTAGAGCGCCAGTTTGTGCCACGTGTCCAGCTTAGACACCCAATAATTATAAGGCACACAGGGATCGCTGAGGACGTTGACATTCTCAGCTATGTAATCCTTTACCATTTTACAAAACTTTTCCCTCCTAGTTGTGACACTAGGCCGCTTATCAAAATGTTTTTCCACATGCAGCGCTGTCCGTCTTTATTGTGAACAGGTAGAGTTCCAGCGTGTGCTCAGGTCGCACAGCAGTCAGTGAGCTGGCAAGTGTAAGCGCTGCTGCAGCGTTGCCAGACCGGCGGAAGCTGTAGGTGACTTTCGGAAATGTGCACCTTCACCAGCAGCTCAGGCAAAAAAGTGTAGTTTTTGAGAACCCGCTGAACCACTAAGCTGAAGCTGTTGTTTGGCCTGAGGGAGACTCCTGTTCGTCCTTCCTGTTGGAGGAACAGGTAGACTCATTCCTGTCATTAGTTCCAGGGTCCTATAGGGTCAGTTTGGTTTAGGTTCCTGTGTATGAACTCACCTACATTTGAGGCCTGTTCATACTGGTAGTCAATCAGGATTAGAGTTATGGTTTCCTTTAGGAGGGTCCATCTACCTTCCTTTGATTCTAGGCCTAATATTCTTTCCCTCCTACGCTCTGTGTGGTTTCCCCCCCACACCTGAGCGTGACAGTATGTGTGTGAGCTTGCCGAGGTCCAAAGCCGCCACCAAGTTGTGACCGTTATCAGACACAACCACCCCTGGTTGTAGGTTGAGTGGCGAGAGCCACAGCTCAGCCTGGTCCCTTATATCCTGCCACAGCACTGTGGCGGTGTGTTGTTTGTCACCTAAGCAAATAAGTTTCAGCTCAGCATGTTGCCGCTTCTCCACTGCTTTGCTAAACTGCTTCCAGCTACTGACTGAAGTCTGACTGGTGCTGCAAGATGAGAATTCCTAGATGGAAGTGGTGGAGGAGAAGGAGGGGTTGCAGCCGCTAATGTAGGTGGTGGCGGAAATCCTGATGGAAGTAGGGCCCGCAATCCTTTGTGTCGGTAGCACCTGTACCATCCCATGGTACGACTCGCTCCCAGCCTCCACAACGTTCACCCAGTGTGCCGTCAGAGAAATGTAGCATCCATGGCCACAAGCCCTTGTCCATGTGTCAGTCGTTAAGTGGATCTTTCCAGTAACTGCATTGGTCAGGGCACGGGTTATGTTACGGGACACATGCTGGTGTAAGGCGGTGAGGTCACACGGGCAAAAATAGTGGTGGCTAGGTACTGAGTAACGAGGGACAGCCGCCGCCATCAGACTGCGAAAAGCCTCAGTGTCCACAAGCAACATTTTCAGCGCCAGTAATTTATAAAGGTGTGCATTTAGTGCTATGGCCTGTGGGTGGGTGGCTGGGTATTTGCACTTTCGTTCAAAGGCCTGGGGTGTGAACATCTGTATGCTGCGCTGGGACACAGAAGTGGATGTGCTCGCTGATGGTGCTTGCGAGGGTCCAGGTACAGGGGGGAGGCTTCTGGGCCTGCGTCTTGGCTAGCACGTAACAGAGGGAAGAGGAGGCAGTGGTGTGACCCGCAGACACCGATTATGGATCCAGGTGTTTGGTCCACCTATTAGGATGCTTTGCTGCCATGAAGATAATGCTGGTGGTGGTCAGGTTTCTAATGTTCATGCCCCTGCTTATTTTGGTACGGCACAGGTTGCAACTGACAATTCTTTTATCGTCCACACTTGTTGGTGTGGCCTGCCTTCTCCCTTTTGCCACCCCACCGCCTCTTACAGCCTTTTGCGGTGCTCCGCATCCCTCCCCCTCTGTACTTCTGTCCTTGATCAGCTTGCCTCCTTCCCATGTTGGGCCAGTGATTTCATTGTCCACTACTTCCTCTGCCTCTTCGGGAAGGAATTTTTCCCTTAAAGTGAGGAATATTGGCTTCTACCTCACAGGGGTTTTTTGCCTTCCTTTGGATCAACTTGCAGGATAACAGGTGAACTTGATGGACAGATGTCTTTTTTCGGCCTTATAAACTATGTTACTATGTTACTTCTTCACTCTGGTCCTCATCCTGACAAGTTGACGTTCAGTGCTGCTGACACTCAAAAACATTTGGGGTGAGGGTCTGCTGCTGATCTGACCGTGTAAAACATTCGGGGCGAGTGCCTGCTGCTGATCTGACAGTGTAAAACATTAGGGGTGAGGGCGTGCTGCTACTTGCGCTTTTACGTACAAGTAAATATATGTTTCCTAACAATATTTCCTCTAAAATATGTCTTGGGTTTTTGGGGGGTATTTTTATAATTCCGTAAAAGTGGCATAATAGTCGGACATCAACATTAATAGCAGCGACTTCGGTGTCCAAGATGTATCCAGACATCCTTCCCATGCTGTTCCCTAACCATTTCAGTGGTGTTTCCACCATTTTCTCACGTTTCCTTATCAATTAGACACCCTCCCCTCTGCAGAGCAGGTCTTCTCCCATAGACTTCCATTATACTCGGGTGCTCGGCCGAGCACTTGAGCACCACCTAGTGTTGGGCCAGAGCACCCGATCGAGTGCTCGATCATCACTAGAAACAATGTTTCATGCAGACACCAAAATTATTTTTTCTGGGCAGCAGATTGTGCTGTATAAACAGCACTCTGCTGCCCAGAAACATTGAATGAGTATGGGGATGAGCATTAGCAGCAGCCATTGATCATCCCTATGCAGTGGATGGGACGCTGCATGTTAATGTTCTTCACCTCCACTGATGAGCAAGCATTTATAGCTTGCTTTGTTGGGCCAGGTAAACAGGCCTTAACTCATTCATACTGCAAACTTGACAAAAAAATAAATACAAAAAAACCCTTCCAATAACAGGATTTCAAGCACACAAAAGATTAACATATCTGCTTTCTTTCTGAGAATATCTTGAAATCATCTTATTCATCTTATTTACAAAAGACTATGTGATAATAAAACAAGTAAAAGTCCTGTAAACTATGGTTGCATCATTTTCCTTTCACGTGAAAATCTAATCTACACAGCTGTTCATATTTGTGCTATGCTGCTCAAACACCATATATTGTGTCCTTTATACAACAGAGGATGAAACATCTGGGCTGGTATTTTTGCTCTAGCTAGAAGCTTATTTTATAACCAGATATCTACTTGTTTGAAATAATAAATCTTGGTTTGTATTCAGTTTTGGCAATGTTCCAAAACATTTGTGAAAAAGAAATGTGTACAAAGTGGGATACAATTGCTAAGCAGAGAAAGGAGAAGGTGATACATAATTTGCAAAGCTAAATACAGTATTTTAATGCTAATTAATTGCTTTGCTAAGGAATGTAGAAACATGATATTAGATCCTAGCCTAATCTTTCAGAGGAAATGATTGAGCTATTTTTATTTAAATGACGTATATCACACATTTAAAATCATTAAAACCAGATACTGATACCTATTTTTTTTTTTATTTAAATCTGGTTTTATTTTCTGATTGTAGTATTTTATTTTCTATACATGATTATGGGAGCATCTAGAGATAAACAAAGTTTTCAAAAATTTGATTCAGTCGGTTTTACAAAAAAACTTGATTTGTTATGAATTGATTTATCACAAAACATGTTAAATCAGATCCATCCCGACCTGTAGTTAAAACTTTAGGGAGACTGTGCAGTGCAGCAACATGCCTAGCTAGTCCTGGTAGCTAAACAGTTACTGTGCATCAGAATGACTGTCATGTTACATATATAGACATACACATCATCGTGCAGGCCATCAACATTCCTAGCTTACTTCTAGTTAAACAAAAAATGCTGTGCGCCCCTGCAGGTGTCCCAATGACTTTACAGTGAAACAAAATAAGGACATGGAAGAAGCGCTAATAAAGTAGTTGAGGAAAAAAAAGGCTCTTTTAATCCATGTTGTGGCAGTGCAAACACATGTATTTGAATCCCTTCTGTTAGCTATAGAATGACTGTGCATCACTATTAGGCTTAGTTTACACTTATTTGGTCAGTTATTCTCAGGTCAAACCCACAGAACAGGTGCAGATCTATTCATGATACTTAACCCGAGAGTAGGCTTGGTTTCTAAATTTTCTCACAATAAGGCTACATTCACACAGCCATTGTTTTCACGTCCTTCGAGCTGCTTTTTTTTGCGGCTGAGATCCGGACCCATTCCTTTCTATGGGTTCGCAAAAGATGCAGCCAGCACACCGTGCGCTGTACGCATCCATTGCTCTACACTACGACCCCTCAACAAAAAAAAAAAAAAATTGAACGTGTCCTATTCTTGTCCGCAATTGTGGGACGCACATGGGCCGATATCAGTGTTTTGTGAACCCTCAATATGCAGATCCACAAAACACAACGGTCGTGTGAATGTAGCATAAGTGATGGAAATAACTGACTAAATAACAGAAGTGTGAACTTATATGTCAATGTTAGCATCAGCTCTAATTTATCTGTGTGGACTTAACAGTGCAGTGGCACAAGATTCATGACAGTGGGTAGGGTGTCAGCAATAAGGCTGTGTTCACATCACTGTTTATGTTTATGTTGTTCTGATCCATCAGAAGAACAGGGCAATAAAAGTGGATCTTATAGTTTGAGCATCCTCCGGAGTAAGTAGAATGCAAACGTATATTTTTTGTACAACTTTACAAAAGTCAAAATTCTGACATTCAGAACATGATAAATTCTTCCCATAGACATGCTCTGTCACCTGTGCAGAAGTCATTGTGCAGGAAGACAGAGAGAGATGTGATGTGACCATCACCTATCGTAAATAGTGGATCCTAATTTATTTATATATGAGTGTCACCTTTCTTCTCCGTAAATTCTGACTGTAATGATAAAAAGGTGACTGGTGACTATGAAACAGGATGTTTCAGTCAGTCTCAGTGGTCAGTAATAAAATAGTGCACAATTTCGGGACTTTTTTTAATATTTAGACAAAAAAAAACCAATTGTACCATGTTAGCCAGTAGGAAACTAATTTAGTGATCTTATTAAAAGAATCAACATAAGAGTCTTGCAGATATGATACTGTAACTTTTAATGGCCAACAAAAATAGAAGCAATGATGATACATAGCAATTATAGGTCAGTGAACCAGTTGAGATTTGGTTCAGGTTCAACAATTTTTTCTAAAAGTTTGGTTCGGACCCGAATCGGTTTGGGCCTAACCAAAGGGGCTCCAATAGCCCTGGAAATTGGTATATAACACTCTCTAGTCTCCTAGGAATAATAATTTTTAGGAAAACTTGTTATTTCGTTAATTTAAAATTTATTTAATGAATTTTTGAATTGTCTCTCTCTCTGCCCCCTCTCTAAGCTCTTGAATGTAATGGCAACAATAGTAAGTGTGGCAGTGCAGCTGCCAGAGGGCCATATGCGGGCCATAAAATGGTGTATCTCACCCAGAGAAAGCTGGATGAGAAGAAGGGCTGGGAAAATAGTGTTTTTCCTCAGTGTGTGTATCAGCCTGGATGTTAATGAGAGGTAATTAGCAGCCAGCTGAGGACCTCAGGTAAAGGTGGGCTGGACTCCTCAATCAGGGGTCCCAGTCTTGGGAAGGAGCAGGCTGCAAGAAGGCCTGTGGGAGCCAGGACCCTCTTAACCCTGTGTGGGGTAAGCACTGTGGTGTGTTTTGGGGAGCTGGGTGGTAGACCCAGATCCCAATAGAGAGGGACAATATTGTGTAGTCAGTGGATAGACGGCCTAGGGTTTATGTTTATCAGTTGTTTGGATTGCTGTAAAAGTGACAATAAAAGCTGGTTGTGACCAGTTTGCACCCAAATCTGCAGTGTTGGAGTGGCTTCTTGAGGTGTGCCAACTGTCTTGTCTAAGGTGAGAAGATGGCGATCCTGGAGAGCTAAGTGACCCCCAAGTTGTCACATAAGTTATGTCTGAGTGACACTAACATACATAGCTATGGGCAAATTTAAAAGTGGCTTGGGGAACCTTGACAGGGTTATAATGCTTACCCACATGACACAAAAGTCTGAAGAAATAGTGGCTCATTGCTGTCTATGGGTAGTAGTAGTAATAGTACTAGTGGTAGTAGTGGTGGTGGTGGCAGTAGTTGCAGATGACTAGCGTTAATAGTGGTGGCAGTAAGGCATTAGCAGTGGGGAGCAGTAGTTGAGGAGGTGGCAGCAGCAGCCACTTGGTGCATGTTGGCAGGCAGGAAGCAGCATCCTTTTGGGCCACAGCAGTGACATAATGGCAGCGGTGGTATGATGAAAGCAGCAGCAGTAGCCTTACAGATGGTAGAATGGCCAAAGCAGTGGCGTGATGGTGGTAGCTGCATGATAGGGGCAGCAGCCTTACAGAACATGTTAGCAGCCTGGAAAC
The DNA here is from genome assembly GCA_900303285.1 of Rhinella marina. Classification (NCBI taxonomy): domain Eukaryota; kingdom Metazoa; phylum Chordata; class Amphibia; order Anura; family Bufonidae; genus Rhinella; species Rhinella marina. The sequence continues at coordinate 8,567 of ONZH01009385.1, forward strand.
ATGATAGTAGGCAGGCATACGACAATAGTGAAAAGACGGGACATCATCAGCAAGGCCAGATGTATTTATTGGCCTCAGCCAGAGGAGTATGAAAATCCCCCGGCAATCCCCCCCCCATCTAAGACACTGGTGGTGGACAACTTGGTCTATTTGGTTGTTACCACGCCCCCCGTGGCACTGAAAACCCACTCTGAGATTACACTGGGGTCTGGACAAGAAAGAAGAAAGAGAACATGCAGTTCCAGTTTGGCCCACTATTCCACTCTTCCCAACCAGAAATCTATGGGGTCAGGGAACAGGGTATGTGCCAGAGACTGGCCAGAGTGTAGGCAGGCCTGAAACTGGGCATTGAGGTGAGAACTCTCGGCATGCTGATTGTCCTTACCATGGCATGGCATATGGAGAAACTACTCCATCATGTTGAGGAAACTGAACTGAACTGGCTTCTGCAGTTGTGGTACTAGGAGCGGAGGTGACTCTATAACTTGTCCACTATAATTTGTCCACATTTTATGTGGGAGTAAAAAATGTCCCCATTTTGCTTTGATAATGAGGTTCTAAAAGCATGGCTATCCAGTAATCATCAGACTGCTTGATGGCAATGATAAGCCTGTCATGGTAGTAAGGAAGTGAGTCTGCAGGTTCCCATTCTAGTTAGCGTCACCAAGGAGTCATTTCTTTCCAACTTTGCCCACACTAAGACAATTGGGTGTTGTGGCTGTTCTCACCATCATCATCATCATCTTCTTGCTCCTCTGACCCCTCCTCCTTCTCCAGTGGCAGCACCTCATCCTCCTCCCCAACAGCTATAGGGTGGACCCCTGTACAACTGTTCTTCCTCCTCCATTGCCCCAAGTTGCATGAGCATCAGTGTCTGTTCTAAGATACATATGAAGTGGATAAAAGACAACTTCAGTATGAATGACATGAGCTGATACTGTCCGACCTGGAAAAAACACATGCTCCCTGCTAAGGCGGTCTGATGCATGACCAACTTGTTCACAGCTTTCCTCTGTTCATACAGATGTTTTAACATGAGTAATGTTGGGGGCGGTGCCTGACCACAGAGCACGATGGAAGCTTCATGCTGAGCTCCGAATCCATGATCCCGCACTTCTACCTATTAAGACGCCCACAGCACTGAAAAATGGTACAAATTGGCAGGGAGAGGTCGAGGGAGACTCCCTCTACGGCGAAATATAAAAAGAACCAGCAAGACATGGATTGCTTCTTGAGAAAAAAGCTTGCAGTTTCCCCAGCTCTCTCAGACAAGGTGGCGCATCAGGCCTGAGTGCGCAAAACAGACGACGAGCAAGAGGAAGATGCTGGAGCCTTCTATGACTTAGAGGACTCTGCATCCCAAGAAGAAAATGCAGCGCTTACCAGATTATTCTTTAAAGGCACACTATCTCAAACTTTAGCCCCTTTAATCAAAGAAATTAAAGACCTGAGGCAAGACGTGAGATCTCAGGGGCATAGGGTGGAAAACCTAGAATCAAATAAAAGCCTGATAGCTGCTCACAGTTCAGCTGTGGTACAAGCCTTGGGTCCCAGATCAGCTCACTCAACAATGCCTATCTTCTCATAGAAGATCAAGAGAATAGGAGTAGGCGCAAGAACTTATGATTCAAAGGCATACCAGAGGACATACCAACATCAGACCTGGAACCCACCGCTGTAATACTTTTTACAGAGCTGCTGGGAGCCGAGAGGGCCCAAACCATAACCATTGAGAGGATTCATAGATCTCTTCGTCCTCCACCGCAACAAGGTGAGCCTGCTATAGATGTCATATGCAGTTTACTGATCTTTAAAGACACTGCAGCCATACTTAAGGCTGCAAGGGAAAAGAGAAACCTGGCTATCAATGGTAAACCCATTTTACTATTTCAAGACTTAGCTCAATCCACTCTACTTAAGCGGAGAGCCCTCAAACCTCTTACTGATCACCTCCGCACTTTGAAAATACCATATAGGTGGCTATTTCCATTCGGCCTCTCGTTCAAGGATGGAAGACGCTGTACAATCCGTATTCCTTCAGATCTGCAAGCAGCTTGGTCCCTTTTGGACATCGCCTCTGCCACGGATTGAAACTTGGTCAGTGGTCTCCAGGAAGAAGTCGCCAAACAGCAAAAGACGCATAGTCTGACAGCGGACTTTCTGAACATCAGGACAACCAGTCTCTCAAGACGTCTTCTGTCATCATCAACCGATCTAGAATAAGTATACCTATCTGATCGTTTGTTCCAGTTTGATAGCGGTTAGCAGATATCCGATTATGTTGACATCCTATTAATCATTAGTTAATGTATTATTAGTCACATATACTGCTCCACTAGTACTAATAGGTGACTATTGTTTTATGCTAGATTTGCATACTTTCAAGAGTTGTTCACAAATTAATGGTTCTTCATACATACTCATATATATTTTTTACATAGTGATGTCACCAGACTCTTTTTCTGTATTAACTGACGTTTTCAATTAAGCCCTCACACCATAACTGACCTTCTCTCTATGACACTTGGTGTCCACTTTATTTTATACAACCTTATCATTACCAGTACACTACTTACTAAGGATCATGTGCTGCCTTGCTGTTATTCAAAAAATTATAGAAGTGTGGGTAGTGGAGCCCGGTTAGGTCGTGCGTGAATTTTAATTCATCTCCTGCCCTCTTATTACCTTATCTATAACTAGACTAGCTTTCATCTTTCCACTGAGAGCCGGTCCTCACTTTTTTCTGTATTCCTCACCTGATTTTGTCCTTCTTCTTTTCTTTTATTTCTTCCTTATATCCTTCCACCTTTTATTTTCTTTTGTTCCACTTCTTTCAAACTATCTTCCTTTGTTAGATTTAAATACCAAGTTTAAAGGTTGTCATTTACCTTTACATTCAAATCTGTACGGCATACCTGATCTGCCTCCATACAATGTCAATATTGAATATCACCACCTTTAATATCAGAGGCTTAAAGACTCCACAGAAAAGATCTCAAGTCATCACTTTACTGAGAAAATGTAAAACTGATATATGTTTCTTACAGGAAACTCATGTCAAATCCAGTAACATCCCCAAGATGCTGATTTACTATTTCAACCAATGGTTTCACTCTTCATATGCCTCAGCCGCAAGAGGTGTCAGCATAGCCGTCTCCAAGAACGTTCCATTTACTCCTGTCTTAGTCCAGTCAGATCCGGAGGGCTGCTTCCTATTTGTAAAAGGTACCATTGGTCATACATTGGTGTCACTTGCTAGTCTATACGCCCCCAACATGCACCAACATAAATGGCTGAAGTCCACCTTGTTAAAGTTTCATTCCTTTGCTGAGGGACTGAAAATAATAGGTGGAGATATTAATGTATCTTTAAACCCCCTGCAGGACTCCCCCTCGGGATCAGCCTCCCTTTCTCAAAGATCCCTCGGGTTCATACATAAAACCCTATCAGAGTACTACTTAATAGATACTTGGCGAACTGTTCACCCATCAACTAGGTATTATACTTCTTTTCATCCGTCCATAAGACATTTCACATACTTGACTACATATTTCTATCAGATAGTCACGTGGAAACCCTACGCGACTCCTCCATTGGTCAAATTACGGTCTCTGACCATGCCCCAGTTATCTCCAAGTTAGCCTTCCATGAGCTATCAGCTAAAGAATGGCAATGGAGACTGAATGAAACTATCATGGAGGATGAGAGAAATGTATCAGACGTAAAGCGCAAGTTGGATTTCTACTTTAAAGACAACAATCCCTCAGACACCTCTCAAACCATAGTTTGGGAGGCTCATAAAGCCTTCATTAGAGGCAAATTTATAGCCTTCAGTACAAAAATCAAAAAAGACAGAGGAAACTAAATTCTCTACTCAGTCAAATTGCTTCCTTGGAATCCATTCAAAAGAGGTCACAAACAAATACTATCCAAGATAGTCTTCTGTCACTTAGGAGACAATTAAAGGAACATTTAAATATCAAATGCCAAAGCATACCAATACTCGAAATACAAATATTACACTCATGGCGACAAAGGTAATAAGTTAATGACACACTTAATCAAAAAGCGTAAGGAGTCCCAATACATTCCATATATAAAAAATAAAGCAGGCAATTTACTTTCATCCACTAAAGACATTGCCGCAGAATTCCTATCTTACTATGCAGGACTATACAACATTTCACCCTCTCCATCTAATCCGCTATCTAATCAGGTACAAATAGATAGTTTTCTCTCCTCATTAAATCTGCCCACAATAAACGAAGCTGAAAGAGCCTCTTTACAGACACCTATTTCTCAGGAAGAAATTGAAAAAGTACTAAAATCCATGCCCCTAGGGAAAGCCCCGGGTCCAGATGGGCTCCCAGCTGGCTATTATAAAAAACTACTTCCCTCTCTCCTACCGCACTTAACCTCATGGTGTCATGCTTTGGCTAAAGGGGAACCATTACCTAAACAGTCTTTAGAAGCCACTATCAGCATACTGCATAAAGAAGGCAAGGACAAAAAGGAATGTGGTAATTATAGACCAATATCTCTCCTTAACATTGACATAAAAATATGGGCAAAGCTGTTAGCCACCAGATTAATTTCAATAACCCCTCGCCTAGTGAACCTGGATCAGGCGGGTTTCATCAAAGGGAGAGACGGCAACCACTATTCCTGTAGGATTTTACATGCCATAAAACTAGCCAAACGTAACTCCATTCCCATGATCCTTCTCGGCACTGATGCCGAGAAGGCATTTGATAGAGTCAGTTGGTTATACATGACCCGCACGCTACACTGTTTTGGGATTCCACATAATTTTATCGCCTCAATTATGTCCCTGTACAACTGTCCTAGTGCCAGAGTGAGGGTCAATGGCTCTCTTTCAACTTCATTTGACATTAACAACGGTAACCGCCAAGGCTGTCCTTTATCTCCAACGCTGCTCATACTTGTTATGGAAACCCTTCTACAAGCCTTCAGACTTAACACTAACATTAAAGGACTAAAAGTGGACGACATAGAACATAAATGTTCTGCATTCGCAGATGACCTGCTGTTAATAGTCACCATCCCTTCTCAGGCATTTCCCCATGTTCTATCTTTACTTGAAACATTTGGTTCATTGCCTAATTTTAAAATCAATTATTCTAAATCCGAGGCCCTAAACAACTCCCTCTCGTCAACAACGGTCAACATCCTAAAGGAGAAATTCCCCTTTAAATGGTGCCCAACTGACCTACATTATTTGGGGGTCTCAATAACTAGCGATGAAAACAAACCCTACTCCTCCAATTATACTACACTTATAAAAAAGGTAAAATCCCAATTGAATAACCTGGATATCCCATTTGTATCCTGGCTAGGACGCAAAAACCTAATACAAACATATATAATACTCAAATTTCTCTATCTCCTTCAAATGATCCCTATCTGTCTCCCATCCAACTTTTTCTCTCAAGTTAAATCCCTAATCTCAATATTTTTATGGAAGGGGAGAAAACCAAGAATTGCATATGACCGCCTGATTAAATGCCGTGTACAGGGTGGTTTTGGCCTTCCGGATCTACGCACCTATTACAACTCCATCCAGCTTAAGAGATTAATGCAACTATGTATACCCAAATTTAGGATCTTAGGTTCGGACTTGAACATGGAGCTACTTACTGATCACCACCAACTGCAGGCATCTGGGGAATCCCAAAATCTACTGTTTTACCGACTGGTCTGTCCAAAGGTTCATATCATACCATTCAGGCAGGGTGTTCTCACACTCTTTTATTTTCTCACCCACCCAGTAATATGCCCTTATGTCTAACCCCCTTCCTGGTGAATCCACAACCTAAGTTCATTCCACACTTCTGGAAGCGTCTACAAAATGTTAACATTGCACAGCTATTATCCAGGCTCTCAAACGGGGAGAACATTGACACAATCTGTAATGAACTCATCGGTAAAAATGCCTTTTTAGATGGTTTTGAATTTAAGTGTTCATGTAATGTCCTTTGGTCTAAATGGTCCTCTCCACCAACATTTACCTGGTTTGAAAAACTCTTACAACAAACTACTATACCGAGGCATTCCATCTCTCTATTATACAAATACATTAGTTCCCCTCCATCTACAATTACTCCAGCCTATATCACAACTTTGGAAAGAGATTTAGATTGCACTTTTACCCCTGCAGACATTAAAATAATACATTCAAGATACAATACAAGATCACATGGGTTTTTACGTTGTGTTTCAAAATACAAGAAGACTCCTATAAAACCATAATAAGATGGTATAATGACCCTTCAAAATTATATAAAATGGGCCTCTCGGAGTCCAATGTGTGTTGGAGATGCAAACAATCTGAGGGCTCACTGGGTCAACACAACACACTCCCAAACCCGTAACATGACATGAGAGCTACCTGTACCTTGGAAACATTCCTACTTTCGTATTCTTAGTAGCCCAATACCATTCTCATAACTTACCTTTTACTTTTCACTTCTGTATTATTATTTATTTCATACTTTAGACATTCTGATTGATAGAATGGAAAACATGCTCCCCCTCCTATTATTCCTGTTCAACCTATGAGGTAATCTATGCGGTATATTAGTCATGTAATAGTGTTTGTTCTGATTACTGATTTTGCTCTTCAGGAGGTTTTATTTCATTCGTAACTCAAAAGGCATTCAAAAAATTGCCTATGTTCTGTTTTAACCCATTATTTTTTGTCATCTATGTATTGCTTGTATTATTTCACCTACCGTTTCCCCCTCCCCCTATTCTCCTACCCTTACCTTTCTCATTGTACTCCTCCTCCCCACCACTTTCCTCCCCTCCTCCTTCCCCCCTCCTACTCTCCCCCCTTTTTTCCCCTATTGAGTTTGATATAGAGACAGACATTTTCTCTCATGTCGAGTTTGGAATTGTATCTCAATGTATCTGTGTCTGTTGTAATAACTCTTGTTTTGGAAAATACAATAAAAAGAGATTTGTTTAAAAAAGAAAACATGAGTAATGTTGAATTCCTATGAGTTGAAACATTGTGGAATAAGTAATGTAGCTGCAGAACTCTCTCTGTAGAGAGTTCCTTACCACATGAGAATGACTGAAAAGAGGGACAGTCTCTTGGAAATTGTCAGCATCTTGCCCAAGCCAGTGCACTTTTTAAAAAAAGCCATGCAGAGAGTAGGTCTTATTTCCCCTATTTTCAGGGAGGCCATGATGTTGTTTTCCTTGTCATATATTGACCCCTATAACTTTTGGTATTTATGTGTACAGAGCTGTATGGGGGCCTCATTTTTTGCGGGGCGGTCTGAAGTTTTTATTGATACCATTCTGGGGTGTGTATGACTTTTTGATCACTTTTTATTTAATTTTTTTTTAGAAAAAAAAAAGGGACAAAAAACTGCAAATCGCCATTTGGACGCTTTTTTCCGCCACACAATTCGCCGTATTGAAATTTTTTTTTAATATTTTAAAAGTACGGGCGTTTTCGGTCACGGTGATACCCATGATGTCTATATTTATTGTTATTTAGGTATTTATTTTTTACTTATACGGAAAGGGGGTGATTTGAACTTTTATATCTTTTTTTATTTTTTATATTTTTTAACATTTTTTTTTTAATTTTTCTGTGATTATTTTAAAGCTCAAATATCATCTGATCTATTGTGTTTTTTTTTTTTCTTTATGAGCATCATGGATTTACTAGATGCAGTTAAAACCATGCTACTCTCACCCAAGCTAGTCAATTCCAAACTCCACATGGCAATTCTTGACACATGATAGGAAAGAGGAGAGTAGGAGCGACGCTGTGGCGTGCTTCTGTTGGGGACGTTAATGTGTCCATGGAGGAGGAGGTGGAAGACGCGCATAGGTGCTTTGTGTGGGAGCCAGCCTGATGTAATTGTGTGTGTGTGTGTGGGGATGGGCGGTTCAAAAGGACCTGGCAATGTTGCTGGGGTGCTGCCTCGCCTCTTCAGCAAAAAAAAAAAATGACCAAATGGGCCATGAAAGACATGTACTGTCCCTGTCCATAACAGCTGGTCTAGGTGTCCACCATGCAGTGTAGCTTGCTGCTCAGCGAGAATCGCAAGGAGTGGCCCGAATTCTCCTCCATGTGAGGGTAAAAGGCATTACTAAATGATACGGAAGCGACTGCACTTCCAGGGCTGGGTGGGGGTTCAGCTTGTAGACAAGCTAATTGCAGGTTGAGAAAAGTTTTTTTTTTAATGGACAAACATTCTGTTATAGATGGAGCAGAGGAAAAGGTGAAGTCAGCAGAAGAAGAAACAAGTGATGATGATGATGATGATGATGATGATGATAACAATGACACTGTATTGTTTGGGAGTGTGGGTTGGCTGCCATAAAAAGAACCAGGAGACGGAGAACAGGCATGTTGTGATCGGAAATGCTGACCAGTTGTATTTTCCCAAATAATCTGGTGATGCCTCCTCATGTGCTGCAATAGAGCTTTGGTACCTATGATTGTCTTTGACCAGCCAAGGCTTCTTTTAATCCTGCAGATCTTGCACACAGCTGTGGTTTTGTGTGTCAGCCTTGAAGAGAAAAAAATGCCATACAGAAATACTCGCTCAGAACTAGAGGCAGCCAAGCTTGGATTAGCTCTTGCACGTTTTGGGTCTAATGCATGCAGTGTCATCACCATCACAAGAGGCCAAAGCAGACTGGCTGTTCTTTGGGAGTTATGTCGACTCTGCTCTTTATTATCATTGCCGCCACCAACCTCCTCCTCTGATGTTGCTTCTCAGCACCCCTATCTGACTCCCAGGTCCTGCCCAGCTCACAATCATCATTTGAGTCCTCACCTTGACTGCCACTTTTATCAGACTGTGAGATATCATGGAGGGCTCCTTGGCCCCCCTCCCCTGCTCTGCATTTGCACTGACTGCCACTGTCACTTCCCCATACAACACAGCTATGCATGGGATGCCCAACCTCCTCTTGAACCTCCTCCTTAGGGCAGCCCAAATAGTGACTACTGTCACACAAGTTGTTAACAGGGAAACAGTGGGGTTTTCTTGTCAATTCTTAGGAAAAAGGAAGCTGTCCCACTAGGAAGTGAAGACAGAGAGGACTCCCTGAAAGCCTTCTCTGGGGTAGCAAGGAGGAGGAGCAGGAGTAATCATGTGTCCCTTGGCTCCATGGCACTGTGTTAGACTCAGAAGTCACCTCCATGCCATTCTGCTGTGAATGAGAGGAGGATGGAGCCATCCAACCCACAATCTCATATGCTTTCTCCTCAATGTTAATGTTCTGTGTTTCTGTAGCCAGTAGATACAACTGCAGTATACTACTTCTTCTGGACACATAGCTGGCACTGCTACCACTCACATTCTGGATCTGAGTTCTTCCTTTGTATTGTAAAACACACATATTGTGTGTTCCTGTTATTCTTGCTCTTAAGTGTACAGAGACACACAAATTATGGAACGGTTTGCAAATCTGTTTTCTGGAACTTAAAAACAAGGAGGAGAAATACAATGTTTTTCTCTATCCACAAACACTAAAGACACTGCCTGGTGTGCGCTGGGAAGGGGACAGGGCCATCTCATTCACCATTTTCTACGCCTGTTTTATGCATAGAAAATGGTCTAAATGTAAGATAGCTCGGAAGCTGTCTTACATTTTGAACTGGTGCTGGAATCGCCAAAGTTATGGAGAGGGCTGCACCTCTTTATAACTTAAAACCCACGTTTTTTTGCCTTCCTCTGGATCAACTTGCAGGATAACAGACCGAACTGGATGGACAGATGTCTTTTTTCGGCCTTTATAAACTATGTTACTAACCCCTTGCACATCAGCCAAGCAGTCTGAGCCAAGCAGCAGTCAATTATTAGACTCTGCTGGTGGGGTTTTCATGGGCCCTCCACCTAGCCCTGCCCAAGAAGGGGAAGAGATTGAGTGCACTGATGCCCAACCACTTATGTTTGAGGATGAGGATGTGGGAGGACCACCGCAGCACGTCTCTGATGATAATGACAAAATATAGTTATCAACTGCTGAGGCTTTGTGCAGTGTGCAGACTGGCAAGAAGGGCAGGGGTGAGGAGTGGGTGGAAGATGATGTGGAGGATGATGAGGTCCTAGACCCCACATAGAATCAAGGTCGTCTGAGTGACATGTGCAGTTTGGAGGAATAGGTGGGGATCACGCAGACCCAGCTGCACAGCAAAAGAGGAAGCAAGGTGCAAAACCACAGTGGCTGGACCCTTGCCAGTATGCCTGCTACTACCCACCAAGCTGAGGGACTGAGCACTGTGCTGACAATAAGACACAGGTGATTTGCACGTTGTGCAGTCAGAGCCTGGAGCGAGGTATAAATGTTCGAAAATTGAGCATCACCTGCGTAACCAGGCATCTAAATGCCTAGCACAAGTTGCAGTGGAGTAGACACCTTAAAAACCACAATCTGAGGCTCCTCATGCTCCCTCTTCTGCTGCTGTCTTTGCCTCTTCCTCCCCCTCTTGAGCAACAGGGCCCCTGGTTCCCCAGAAAGAGAGGATGTGATATCACTACCACCACCACCAACAGTAGTGTCACCTAGCATCTCCACACTGTCCCATGGAACCATTCAGCTTTCCATCTCTCAAACACTGAAGAGAAAGAGGAAGTACCCCCACCTACCCTCAAGCCCAGGCCCTGAATGTCTGCATTTAAAAAATGACGGTTGCTGTCCCACAGTACATGGTTCCCAGCTGCCACTGCAATTCCAGGAGGGCCATCCCTTCCCTGCAAGAACAAGTGTCGAACAAAATCAGGTGTGCTCTGTGAAACGCCATCAGTGGCAAGGTTCACATAACCACAGATACGTGGACCTGTAAGCATGGGCAGAGACATTATATCTTCCTAACTGCCCACTTGGTAAATATAGTGGTGTCTGGGCCTTAGGCAGAAAGTGTTTTGGCACATGTCCTGCCGCCACTGAGGATGGCTGGACATTTCTCATTGCCTCCTGTTGCCTCCTCCTCCTACTCCACTTAATCCTCTATCGCCTCCCCATCCGGTCAGAGTAACACCTGTACCACCAACTTCTGCACAGCCAGGGGAAAACAACAGCAAGATGTTCTGAAAATAATCTCTTTGGTGGAAGAACCCCACATTATACAGGAACTGTGGATGGGCAGACTGATGAGTGGTTGGTGCCGCTGAGCCTCAAGCCCGGCCTGGTGGTGTGCAATAACAGGCAAAATCTGGTCTGACAAATAAATCCGAGACGTGTGTGGGACGTGTGTGCTGTGTTGCCATTTTGAGTACTCCGCCAACATGCCCAGCGCTGATGACACTGTCATCAGTGTAACTATTTCACTTCTATGCCTCCTTGAAAAAACGCTTCAGGTGATTGTGGATGAGGTGGTGGTACAGAAGGAAGAGGAGGAAGAACAGGGATCATTCCAAAGGTTACCAGGACAGTCGTCCACATGTGGCTGGGAAGGTGGGTTCCTGCACCAACAGGGTGGGTTCCTGCACCAACAACGGCCAGGTACACTACTATCCAGCCAGGGCACAGTTTTGGAGGATGAGGGGAAGGATGATGATGAAGAGGAACAGTGTTCACAGCAGGGTGGCACCCAAAGCAGCTCACATACATCAATGGAGCGTGGCTGTGGGGATACAGAGGACACAGACAATACAATTCCCACCAAGCACAGCTTGCCATTGCCTCTGGGTAGCCTGGCACACATGAGCGAGTACATGCTGCAGTGCCTGAGCAACGACCGATGAGTTGCCCTGATTGTTACTACTGCTACTAGGTGGCCACCCTGCTGGATCCTAGCTACAAGTACAACACGTCGTCATTACTTCTGTCACTGGAGCGTGATCGTAAGATGCGTGAAAACAAGAGCAAGCTGATAGATACACTACTGATAGCATTATCACGTGCCAATGGGGGCTCCGTGTAAGCATGAGGTGGAGAAGGAGGAGGAGGAAGTCGCCAACGCAGCTGGGGCACCGACACCACCTCAAAAGTGAGGGTTAGTATGACTGAAATGTGGAAAACCTTCGTCAGGATGCCACAACATCCAGTATCACCATTTGATACGGGCCGTCCTAGCAGGAGGCAGCATTTTAGGAACATAATAGAAGAATATGTGGGCACATGTCTGCACGTACTGACTGATAGGTCTGCCCCATTTAACTTCAGGGTCTCCAAGAGGAACACATGGTCTGAGCTTGCCCTTTAGGCCTTAAGTTGCTGTCCTACCCTGTGGCAAGTGTATTATTATATTCTATGTTATTTTAGGTCATTGCCCTACCTCATTTGTTTACAGGACAATTGTCCTGGTCTTATCCCCTTTCTGCTTCGTTTTGCAGCCATCTAGCCCTTAGTACGACAATATTACAGCCATTTCACAGCACCAAAGTTTGGTTCCCCATTGACTTCTATGGAGTTCGGGTTCCGAATCAAGTTCAGGTACCCAAACCTAACTTTAAACTAACATTAGGCCAAACCCGTCAAACTGGAACATTCATGGGTCTGCTCATCTCTAATCTGCTATCCTTTGAATTATAAGATTCACATTTTCTATTTCCCCTAACTTTAAAAAAATAAATAAAATCAAAGTACCTGGAGATGCACCTACATGGATTTTGGACTAGTATTTCATGTTATTATTCAGACTGGTATACACTGCTACCTTTTGTTTGCATTGTAGGTACATGTAGGCTATTTTCCCAAACTTAAACAAAATATTTAGTTTGAAGTGGCTGGAGAAGCCCCGACATAAATATAACCACTATCTGGATCAACTTGCAGGATAACAGGCCAAACTGAATGGACAGATGTCTTTTTGTCAGCCTTATAAACTATGTTACGATGTTACTATATTACTATCTGTGGTATTGATAGAGACATTAATATGCTATTTTTCCAAACTTAAACAAAAAAATAAAATAAAATGTCTAGAGATGCACCGATCTGGAATTTGGACTAATATTTCATGGTATCATTCAGATATATATTTGTCAGATACCTTTTGTATTATAAGACAAACTAATATGCTAGTTTCCGAAACTTAAAAAAAAAAAAAAATTAAATGCCTGAAGATGCACTGACACAAATTTTAGCCTAGTATTTCACGATATACCTCAGACTGGTATACACTGCTACCTTTTGTTTGTATTGTAAGGTACATGTAGGCTATTTTCCCAAACTTAAACAAAATAAAATTAGTTTGAAGTGCCTGGAGACGCTCTGATATAGATTTTGGAATTGTATTTCACTCAGACTGGTATACACCACTGTTTGTTTTGTATGACACACTAATATGCTATTTTCCTAAACGTAAACAAAAAAGAATTTGAAATGCCTGGAGATGCACCAACATGGATTTCTGCCTAGTTTTTCCACATCATCACTCAGAGATGTATACTGTCTGCTACCCTTGTAACTTAAAAAAAAAATTGAAATGCTTGGAGATTCCCCCAACACGGATTGTTATGGTATACACCGCTACCTCTTGTATTGCAGTGCACACGAAGGCTATTTTCCAAAATAAAAAAAATAATAATAAAAATTATAATTTGAAGTGCCTGGAGATGCCCTGACACAGATTTCAGACTAGTATTTAATGTTTTCACTCAGGTATAAAATACTACCCTTTTTTATTGTATTGTAAAATATATTAATATGCTATTTTCCCAAACTTAAACAAAAAAGTAAGCACATTTGAAGTGCCTGGAGATGCACTGATATGTATTTTGGACTAGTGTTTCACATTATCACTCAGACCTTTATAAATTGCTACACTTTTAATATATATTATACGACACACTATAAAAAGAAAAAAGGAAATCCAGCTTTCAAAAAAGTGACAGCCATTATTCTTAAAATTCTTAATAAAATCCAATTCAAACACCGTGTCATATGACGTGATGTCTAAATAAAGGCTGTAACTTTTTTGGAAGCTGAATTTCCTTTTTATTTTGTTTATTGCGCTTTGTTCACCGTGCAGTATGTGCTTCCTCGGAGATTCAATGTAGGTGAGCACAGCTAAGTATTTTCCTTTTTGGATAAGGCACACTATTATGCTATTTTCCCAAATGTAAAAAAAAAATTGAAATGCCTGGAGATGTACCAACATGGATTTCTGCCTAGTATTTCACGTTATCACTCAGAGATAAAAAAACAAAAAACAAACAAAAAACAAAACAAAACATTTGCTACCATTGGTATTGTAAGACAAACTAATTTGCTATATTCTCAAACTAAAAAAAAAAAGTACACGTTTTCACAGATATAATTGTCCCATACCTTGTGTATTGTAGATCACTCTAATATGCTATTTTTCTAACATCAAAAAAATAAAAAAGGAACTATCTACAGATGCCCTGAAATAGATTTTGGACTAGCTGTCTACATTTCCGAATGCTTACCTATCGTCTGGATGGTAAAACACGTGTTGTGCCGTTTTGAGCTTATTCAACCCTCCCCCAACACACACACACACAAAGACAAACACTGTTATCAAACTGAGGTAAAGTAGAACTGGCTTAGTTGCCCATAGCGCCTTTCAAAAATGAAAGTTGGGATCTGATTGGTTGCTATGGGCAACTAAGCCAGTTCTACTTTAAACCAGTCTAATAAATGATCCCATAAATTTCTGTCAAAATGGCAAAAAATAATAACAACAATAAAAAAAATATCATATCAGGTAGCTGTTTTTGTGATGTTCTGCAGCAGCTGAAGCTGTTATAAAACAGCAATTACAGCTTGAATGTACTGCCAGGTACACCCAATCTCAGCTCCTCAGTACCTGGCTGACAGCTTTCCTGCCTTTCCCTGTTCTACATAATTCTTCTTCTTTCTAGCTTTTCCTTTTAATGTCTTTTACACTAGAATAGAAGCTTGATTGTGACTGTACACTGTGCCTAAGCTCATTTTCTCTCATGCTCTGCTATGCCCATCTACCCGCATTCACAGCCCAACACAAAATTACATTCTGCAGCAGGGGCACCTCCTCCTGCTGCAGCACTGATGGCTCATCCAGGCTACCTTTCCACTCCCCCCCCTCCTCTTAAGTTCATGTGAGCATCCTTTTTCTTCTCCCCTAGTGCTTTTTCCCGATGCCATATGCGGTAATCTGGCACTGCTTACTGTTTTACTGGGTGCATCTGAAACTAACCAGAAAAGCTTCAGGTTTGGCTGCTGGAAGAATTTTGAAAAGTTTTACATACCTGTCTGAACAAGAAAAAAAACAAAACAAAACATATCATAATAATGATAATAATAATAGCTCTCAGATTGTCATAATGCCTTTAATACTTTTTGAGTTGTAAATATAGTATTGCATTTAGAACTGTTTTTTAACTTTGGTTTTGATGTGTAAAGCACAAAAATAAGCCAAAGTAACAAAGAATCAGTCAGGCTAAACAGTTGCAATAATTGTAACAGAAATAAACTAAAAACTACGATCGAACTACGCGACATAATGTGTTGAGGGTACAACACAATATCCAAATAGGATCCGGAGTGGGATCCCACTCCATCCTGTCTTTAGACGCGGCAAAAGCCTTCGACAGGGTGGAGTGGGATTTCCTCTGGTCAGTGATGCGGAAGATGGGTTTTGGAGAGAGATTTTTAGGGATGGTGGGGCTGCTATATCAAGACCCTAAAGGGGCCTTATTGGTAAATGGAGAAGTGACACGGGAATTTACCATACAGAGGGGAATGAGACAGGGGTGTCCCTGTTTCCGTTTCTATTCAATATAATAATGGAACCATTGGCTGTGAAGATTAGGGCGGATACTAGGATAAGAAGGTTTGGAGCCAAAGGGATGGAGGATAAGATCACAATGTATGCGGATGACGTGTTACTTTTCCTAGAATGACCAGAACTACAGTTGTGGCCAAAAGTTTTGAGAATGATACAAATATTAATTTTTACAAAGTCTACTGCTTCAGTTTTTATAATGGCAATTTGCATATACTCCAGAATGTTGTAAAGAGTGATCAGCTTAACAGCAATTACTTGCAAAGTCAATATTTGCCTAGAAAATGAACTTTATCCCCCAAAACACATTTCAACATTATTGCAGCCCTGCCTTAAAAGGACCAGCTAACATCGTTTCAGTGATTGCTCCATTAACACAGGTGTGGGTGTTGATGAGGACAGGGCTGGAGATCAATCTGTCATGATTAAGTAAGAATGACACCACTGGACACTTTAAAAGGAGGCTGGTGCTTGGCATCATTGTTTCTCTTCTGTTAACCATGGTTATCTCTAAAGAAACACGTGCAGTCATCATTGCACTGCACAAAAATGGCCTAACAGGGAAGAGTATCGCAGCTAGAAAGATTGCACCTCAGTCAACAATCTATCGCATCATCAAGAACTTCAAGGAGAGAGGTTCCATTGTTGCCAAAAAGGCTCCAGGGCGCCCAAGAAAGACCAGCAAGCGCCAGAACCGTCTCTTAAAAGTGTTTCAGCTGCGGTATCGGGCTACCAGCAGTGCAGAGCTTGCTCAGGAATGGCAGCAGGCAGGTGTGAGTGCATCTGCACACACTGTGAGGCAGAGACTCTTGGAGCAAGGCCTGGTCTCAAGGAGGGCAACAAAGAAGCCACTTCTCTCCAGAAAAAACATCAGGGACAGACTGATATTCTGCAAAAGGTACAGGGAGCGGACTGCTGAGGACTGGGGTAAAGTCATTTTCTCTGATGAATCCCCTTTTCGACTGTTTGGGACATCTGGAAAACAGCTTATTCGGAGAAGACGAGGTGAGCGCTACCACCAGTCTTGTCTCATGCCAACTGTAAAGCATCCTGAAACCATTCATGTGTGGGGTTGCTTCTCAGCCATGTTAGGCCAAGGAGCCCTTTTTAAATAATAAAGTGACTCTGTCCTGAGACAGAGCCACCGGGGATCACTGGACTCAGATCCTGAGTCACCCGAGCAGGGCAACCCAGGAACCAAGCAGCCGGAAAGGCAAGCTCCCGAAGGAGGACAGGGGATGAGCCCCAATGCCCGAAGGGCACGTGTGCACTAGCACACAATTGTAAGCTCCCGAAGGAGGATAGGGGATGAGCCCCAATGCCCGAAGGGCACGTGTGCACTCGCACACAATTGTAAGCTCCCGAAGGAGGATAGGGGATGAGCCCCAATGCCCGGAAGGCAAACGCGCACAAGCACTCAATGCGCTCAAGTCTGGGACCAGCACAGGATACCCAGCTCTCAATCGGACCACGTGTGCCGAGTTCCGCGCCTCCCGAAGGAGGTTGCAGCCCAACACACAATGTGGCCTCCAAACACACACACTGGCGCACACTAGGATCGTGGAACATAGACTGGAACCCACACAACTCCTGCCTAGACCACAGACTACACCTAATGTGCAACCAAGGTCCTAGTTACGAAGCAGAGCGACCGGGACTCTAGCTTTAGCAAAGCAACAACAAGGCACCGGCGCCTGCTGCCAATACTGAGGGGTTTTTATAGTGAAGCAACCAATTAACAGGGCGGTGCTTCCTGTGCAGGACTGGCAGATGTGACATCACCTGTAGCCTCGAAGTATGGGCACATGATCACTTCCTGGCGGAAGTGACATCACAGGCAGGATCAAGGTCAGAGCTTATGACCACTTCCTGTGTCTGAACCAAAACACAGCGTCTTAAAGCGACAGCGTCGTAATTAGACTACAAGCGCGCGCGTGCACGGCATCGGTGCCCGCGCCTTACAAGCCAAGGGAATCGGCTCTCTCACAGTCTTGCCTAAAAACACAGCCATGAATAAAGAATGGTACCAGAATGTCCTCCGAGAGCAACTTCTCCCAACCGTCCAAGAGCAGTTTGGCGATCAACAATGCCTTTTCCAGCATGATGGAGCACCTTGCCATAAAGCAAAGGTGATAACTAAATGGCTCAGGGAACAAAACATAGAGATTTTGGGTCCATGGCCTGGAAACTCCCCAGATCCTCATCCCATTGAGAACTTGTGGTCAATCATCAAGAGACGGGTGGACAAACAAAAACCTACAAATTCTGACAAAATGCAAGCATTGATTGTGCAAGAATGGACTGCTATCAGTCAGGATTTGGTCCAGAAGTTGATTGAGAGCATGCCAGGGAGAATTGCAGAGGTCCTGAAGAAGAAGGGTCAACACTGCAAATATTGACTTGCTGCATTAACTCATTCTAACTGTCAATATAAGCTTTTGTTACTCATAATATGATTGCAATTATATTTCTGTATGTGATAAAAACATCTGACAAACACACATAAAAACCAGAGGGCAGCAGATCATGTGAAAATATAATATTTGTGTCATTCTCGAAACTTTTGGCCATGACTGTATGTATGGAATATGTATTGGAATTGATTGAGGGTTTTGGGAGATACTCCGGCCTAAACATAAATTGGGAGAAATCCCTGGTGCTTCCACTTTCAGGACCTCTTTGTGATAAAGGTATAATATCCCCTGAATGGTATAAAATGAAGATTATAAAACGAGGGGAAAGTTTCAAATACCTAGGTATCCATATTTCTGAGAGAGCCAAGGACTTCCATAAGTATAATACAGTTGATGTTGAAGGAGGTAAAAAAAAAAAGTAAAGATCTGGAATGAGTTAAAGTTGTCAATAGCTGAAAAAATTACACTTGCTATAGGAATGGTACTCCCGCGATTTCTCTTCCTATTTAGTGCTCTGCCTACAAGGATGCCAAAGAAATACTTAAAAGGAATGGTATCCATTTTTAACTCGATGCTATGGGGGAGGAAAAGGGTCAGACTAAAAATTGAGAACTTTTGTTTGGAGAAGGGAAGAGGAGGTTTTTCCTTCCCTGATATGCAACTGTATTTAGTGGCTTCACAGATGGAATTATTAGGTATAAAGGAAGAAATAGGGCTATATGAATTTATTAGAGAGCTCTCAGATAGTGGGATAGAAGATTTTATGCAATTAATGGAAATGGGTCAGTTAGAGCAATGGGCAAGGAGGAACCCAGGTATAGAATTATTATTAAATAATTGGAAGGAGTTTGGGAGAATAACTGAACAAGGAAGCTGTATAACATACGCACTCTTGTGGTGCAAAATGTTGCTCCCAGAATTCAAAGGTTTACAAAATTCTGCCCTGAAGAGAATGGGAATAAGATGGGTGGGTGATATTATTAAAGATGGTAAACTTAAAACCTGGGCTTCGTTAAAAGCGGAATTTGGATTAAGTGATAATCAGTGGTTGGAATTTTGTGCCTTAAAATTGGCCTGTAAAAAGATGCGGAGGGAAATAGGAGAAGTTACTCCCCCATCGGCACTATATTTAGAGATAAAGGAAGGAGCAATTAAAAAGAAGAACTTATCGGAGATATATAAAAAGTTAAGAATATATAAACGAGTAAGATGGGAATATCAGAATAAAAAGCGTTGGGAATCCGAAGTGGGGTTCATCTGACAAGAACAATGGGAAGTCATATTAAAGAATATGCATAAAGTCTCATGCAATTTAAATGATCAGATTACTCAATTTAAGATTATTAATAGAATCTGTTATACTCCAAAGTTTCTGTATAAAATAAAAAAAAGAGACAATGGCGCATGTGCCAGATGTGGAAGAAATGACGCCGACCTGATGCATCTTTTTTGGGAATGTTATAAATTGAGGGGATATTGGGATAGTATTTTTCAAGAGATATCGGTAGAATACCAAAGAGATATTCAGCCATGTGCTCGATTAGTAATACTTGGGGATAACTCTAAGCTGAATCTATCTAAAAAGATATGCCTGAGCATAATACAAGATCTTTTTTGGGCCAGACTATTAATTTTAAGAAAGTGGTTTGAAGAAATTCCTCCAGAATACAATCAATGGTTGGAGTTAAGAAAATATATGAGAAAAAAAGAAAGCTAGTTTGATATGGTCGAGGTTTTTTTTTTTTTTTTTAATAAACATGTATTGGAGAAATGAATAGTAGAAATGTAATTTATGTAATTTAAACATTTAAAGATAATAAAAATTAAAAAAAAGAAATAAACTAAAAAAAAAACTCAGTTGGGTACAGCTAGTCAGCTTTAAAGAAATTTTGAAATGTTATAAAAAGCCCTTGGTGTGTACACTTCAAAGAACTAGAGTTGTGCTTGCATGGTGTAGTGTACAAAAAAATGAGAATCGAAGAAAACATGTCCTGGCTATCTCATGTTGATACAATAACAATGAGATAGGTTGAGATAAAAGTTATGAGATAATAAACCCTAGTGTTTTAAGATTAGTCTTTTCCAATAAAATAATTGCTTAAATGACCTCTATTAGAAAAAGCCACATGGGGAACAAGTAAACCAACAAAAATAGTTAAAAGGCTCATATAGAACAAACCGTCTGCAGGGTGAATTTAATTTTCTTTCAGTTAATTTCTGTACACTGCATTTTATTGAAGCAAACAACTAACTGCACATTAGAGAATATTAATACTTGACTATGCCACAGGGCAGATGATAATATTGTACACTGATTTCTCCAATAACAGGTACCTTCCTTACAAAACAAACAAAAACTGTTAAAATATTAGGAAAGTAAATGTCAGGCAAATTAATGTAAAACAGAAACAAGATATACATTTAGCTAAATGGAAAGATATCAGAGTAAAATTAATAAAGTATCTCAATAATTGCTCACAGGTCCTTGGGCCTTCTGTCCTGTACCAATGAGTACTTCGGCAATTGAGGCAACCCTGAGGTTAGAGATGAGCGAATCATTCAAAATTTGCTTCGCCGAATTTCTGACAAGATTCGTATTTAAATGAACTTTTTCGTTGAATCTACATAAAAAAGCAAAAAACCAGTTGTTTTGCGAACATTCCTGCCCAAATTATGTATATATAGTCAGCGTAGTTAAAAGTATGCAATACGTAAGCATTAGCGTACAAAAGTGCGTACAAATTCTTAGCGTAGTATTGCTGGTGGTTCATCTGGCAACCTCGCTTTGAAGGTGAGGTTGCCAGAAGGAGGGTAACCTCGGTCGCAAATGGGCCTTTCAGGGATGCCATGGGGGTTTAGTCCACCTGATCCCCGACGTACAGGCTATGACGATGTTGTGGCAGGTACGGCCGTTTCACTGACCTGTGGCCCACAAAATATTCCTTTCCATTCTCGTCATCCTGCAGGAAGCCAGACTCTCTCCCAACGGAAAACCTGTTCCCTTTTGGAGTTCCAATGAAGGATCTCCTGGCCTAATGTGGTCGAGTACCTGGATGACCCAGTCCTCCACTGCAGTTTTATAGTCCCAGGGGGTCTGTGCATGGGCCGTCACAGATGGTGGAACAATTGGGTTCTGGTGTATGGAAGGGGTGGATCTCCTCCTGGGCGACGAAGTGGATGCTCCAGCCGCCTCCGCCGCACGAGCCACAGCAGACGCTCCAGCCGCACCAGTCACAGCAGACGCTCCAGCTGCCTCACTAGTCGCAGCAACAGCAACCTCAGCAGGTGGTAAGGAAGACATAGGCACTGAAGCTGGGTTTCTCTGGCAGAGTTGTGACACCCTGATGTCTGGAGCGGGTGGTGGTTCAGGGAACTCATCCCCAAATTACATTTCATTCCAATTTGGGTGCAGCTGTTTTTTAGCCATGATGCTTGCCTCTTGCTCTGAAGTCAGCGCTGGTCTAAACTGGTTCAGACTTCAGAGGAGGGTGGAGTACTGAGGGAGGAGTCTTCACTCCCTATACTTGCAAAATAGTTAGATCCCGGTGGGCTGGGCTGGTTTTTTCTAGTTCTGAGGGGGGCGTATCCTCACTTCCCGCACTTGCGTAGGCATATCGGCATTCTCCCGCCTCACGCAGAATTGTACATTTCATACATATCGTATGTATTGTTAGTGTGTTAAATATTGTGAAGATTTATGAATAATACGAAGTGAATCCAAAGAAATTTGCTTCGCAGCTGAAAATTTCCAAGATTCGATACAAATCTATGAAGCGGCGAATAGATTCGCTCATCTCTGCCTGAGGTACTGAGGTAGTGCCTCATGCAGTTGCACCAATTACCCAATCCCAGAATTGTCTTTGGCATTATCACACCAAAGTGGATAACTTGTCAAACAAAAAACATTATTGGGGTCATTTATCAAATTGGTGTAAAGTAGAACTGGCTTAGTTGCCCATAGCAACCAATCAGATTCCACCTTTTATTTTGGACAGCTTTGGAAAATGAAAGGAGGAATCTGATTGGTTACTATGGGCAACTAAGCCAGTTCTACTTTACACTAGTTTGATACATGACCCCCTATGTTTGTGAAATGAATAAGACATGGATCAATGAGGGTTTTCACATTCCTCCAGATGATGTCATTGAATAGATCTGCCATCACTCACAGTGGCTATTCATCGCTGACCCAATCATGCCACTGCCACTGTCTGTCTGTCCATCATGTTTCATATTGCTGCTGCCTCAGATGCCTCATATTGCTGCTTCCTCTACTACTAAGCCCCCTACTGCCCCTAGCATTGTCCCTACACAGCCACACATATACTGCCTTGCCACTATTGTTGCCCCTACACAACTGCATATCTCTTGTCTTGTCTGTAAGGTTTTATGCAGTTCTGCTACTGCTGTTGCTAGTACTGTCTCTACATAGCCACACATCTCCTGTCTGTCAGGTTCTGCTGTCCTTACCTATGTGCACTATCCTTGACTACGAACAACTGGATGGCAGTCCCTTCTCAGCTAAGTGCAGGGCCTAAACCAAATGGTAAAAGAGTAGTGAGACAGAAGGAGGTGAAAACCAGACAGGCAAAACCGCAACTGTTTCAGGATCCAAAATCAGATAGAAATACACAGCAAAGTGAAACCAGGAGAAAATGACATTCGATTGGTTTCAATCCACGACTCTGGTTCAACCCTTCAAAGGCTTTCACATACCGTAGTTGTCTCTAAGCTACCCCTGTGTTGTCTTTTTTAATATTTTTTTTATTCAGAAAAGAACACAATTATTACTGATACATAATTAATCAATTAAATCATTATTTCCTTTCCTCCATTTTATCCAATAACCAGCCACCTCCCCCCTTCCCTTCCCTCCCTTCGCGATGTGTCTCCAATCCTTCCGTCAACCCGGAGGGAAAACGGATGTGAGGGGGGTTAAGCAGAAGAACCATAAAACTTACATCCTCCCATATCTTACTCCATTTTTCCTCAATGTTTATTTGCTTATATAAAACATTCATATCTCGTAACCTTATTAACCAGATATAACCAAGCATTTATTTTGGGGGTATTTCGTGAAACCCAAACTCGAGTAATCACGAGTCTGGCCAGGAACATTATGCTAATTAGGAGTATCTTTTATCATTATGGCAGTTTACTTTGGATAGATCACTCAGTATCCAGCACTCTATTGTGAGCGGGATCACTACATTTGGAGATTGCTTCACTATAGTCTTACACAGAGCACTTTTCTCCCATTGACAATACAGCCATAACTGCCAACTATAAAATAGCCCTTGAAGTAAGGGAGTTTTAACCCTCCCTCCTCCAATGGCTTTTAGAGATAGTCCTATTTTAGCCGTACTCACTTTCTTCCCCAAAGTAAATCATTAATAATTTTCGATGTGTTTAAAAAACTTATTGTCAATCCAAATTGGGTAATTCCTTAAAATATAAAGAAGTTGGGGTAGAATAACCAACTTTACTAAAGCTATTCTATCAGCTCTAGATAGGGGTAGTCAAAGCCATATAGTAATTTTGAATCTCAATTTACTTATCAATGGAATCACATTATGCAAAGTGAAATCCTCAATTCTAGGCCATATAACCATGTCCAAATATTCAAATGAATCAACAACTTTTAAGATCGTCAAGGAGCTCTCGCTTAAATATTCAAAGTTATCCAATAACCTGAGGGTAGTTTTTGACCAATTAATATCTAAGCCCAAGACTTCCCTGAAAGAATTAACTGTTCGAATAATTCTTGGCAAGGTTATATTAGTACGTTCTATAAAGAATAACACATCATCCACATATAAAGAAATGCAATCCTCTGGTCCCAATATTTCAAACCTTTCAATCTCTGTATCTTGTCTAACACTAAGAGCCAAGGGCTCAATATAGATGTCAAACAGTAAAGGGGAAAGTGGGCAACCTTGGCGAGTGCCTCTTGTCAACATAAAAGTCAAGGTCAAACTACCATTCAAATTCAGTCTAGCAATAGGGGACCTATACAAAAGCCTAACCATTCTTATAAACTTTGTACCAAATTCCATCCTTCTCAATACCTTCCATAGGAATTTCCACTCCACATCTTAGAGGCATCTAAAGACAGGATAGAGAGGGAATCCCCCCCAAAAGACTGTATATTCCCAAAAAGTCGATGAAGGTTATAGTGAGTACCCTTATTAGGGATGAACCTATTCTGATCAGGATGTATGATAGAAGAAATAACTCTGGAGAGCATTATGGCCAACATCCTTGATAGAAGCTTAACATCTGTATTCAAAAGCAATATCGGTCTATATTACCCCATATCTAAGGGGTATTTCCCCTTTTTCAATATTAATATGGTTATCACTTCAGTCATTGACTCCGGTAAACTGCCATCCTCCATTGATTCAACAAAAACCTTCAATAGGCGCGGGAGGATGACCTCACGATCCTTGGACTAGAACTCATAAGGAAAACCGTCTGACCCAGGGGAAGAATTTCTTGAACATGCTTTTAATGCGGCCTCTAATTCCTGAATTGAATAGTCTACTTCAAGGGATTCCCTCTGCACTTTGGTAGGAATCAGGAAGGTGATGGAGTCCAGATAGGAATCTTTTTCCTCCTCTACATCGCCTTCTTTTTCCCTCAGTCTCCTCTCTCTTCTCCCTCCTTCCCTTTTCCCATATAGGTAACCCCAGAAAACACCAGGGGGGGGTGGGGGGAGGAAGGAAAAAAGCAAAATTTCCAAAATTGGCAGATCTCACCACAATTGCAGAGGTCTTGAGGGGAGCTGGAGAACTTCAAAAGTTCTATCATATAGTTCATCCACAACAGCACGACAGCACAAGCGAAGGAAGGAGAGGCAGGCAGGGCAGGCAGACAGGCAATCAGGGCCAGAAGAAATAGCATAGCTCCAGGATATCTCCACTTGGAGCTAGGCAGCAAGACAACGTGGGGGGCATGATGGAAGAGCTCCTCAGCTCACCGGACCTCATGCGCCCCCGGGTCCTGCAGCTCAGTGAGGGACCAGACCCCCAATGGAAGAAGCCCTGTCACAGGGAACACAGGACACAGCAGGAAGGAACAGCAATGAAACAGCAGCCTTGGAGCAGGTGTAGAACGGCAGCAGTGGAGGGGTTACAAGCAGAGACAAACACCCAGAACTCCCTCACAGCACTAAACCACAACCACGGTCTCAGGGCCCAGCAGTGTCTTGATCTGGCACAGCGGCACTTCCAGAGCAGCATCTGTGTCACATGGGGAGGCAAGAGGCAAGTGGTGGGGAGGAGAGCATGACATGGCGTGGTCACATCAACATGTCATCAACCCTGTGTTGTCGAGACTGTGTGCTTAGGGTCATTGTCTAGTTGAACCTTTGGCCCAACTGCAGGCAGGATCTTTGGAGCTCAGCCAGAGTGGGTATTGGGTCATTGGTTACCTCTCTTACCAAAGACCTTTTCCCCCAATTACATAGTTTGGTGGAGAGGCCAGCTTTAAAAGGAGTCCTGTTTGTTCCTACATAACTTCTTTTATTTAAGAATTATGGAGCTCACTGTGTTCTTGGGAACTTTTAGTGGAGCAGAAATATTTTACACACTCTCCAGATCTGTGCCTCCACACATTCCTGTCTCTGAGCTCTACAAACATTTCTTTCCCCCTCATGGCTTGGTTTTTTGCTCTAATATGCCTTGTCAACTGTTAGAACTTATGCAGACAAGAGTCTTTCTGAATCATGTCTAATCAACTGAATTTACGACAGGTGGACTCCAAGGTGTAGAAATATCTAAAAAAATTGGAGGCCCAAATGCATTGTAAAAGTTCACAAAAAAGTGCACTCCTGTCCCCTAGTGTGGTAAAAGCTGATGGTACATTTTTATATATAACATTAGACTTTAGACTGAAAAGTAATAGGTGATTTGTGCAATAAATTTAACATGATATTTTATAAATGTGTCAAAAAAATGGCTTAACGTGAACCTGTCTAATGCACTTTAATGCTCTCTGTGATGGTAGAAAGTAATTTTACAGTACTAACCTACTGAACTCCGCAGCACACACTAGCGCTAAAAGAGAGATGAGTCCGATGAGGCTCACTTTGCCTTCCCTCCCCTTCCTCCAGTTGCTGATTGTAAGGTTTCTTGTTGCACTACAAGAAGCCGCATCTCACTAATCTCCTGTGCAGTGCTGGCACGCTCTACAGCAAGCATGCTCAACCTGTGGCCCTCCAGCTGTTGTAAAACTACAACTCCCACCGTGCCCTGCTGTAGGCTTATAGCTGTAGACTGTCTTGGCATGCTGGGCGTTGTAGTTTTGCAATAGCTGAAGGGCTGCAGTTTGAGCATCCCTGCTCTACAGGGTTCAGTGGGTCAGTACGCTAAGGGCCCATTCACACGACCGTGTGAATGGGGCCGCATCTATTCCGTAATTCCGCGGAATAGATGTGTCCCCATTCACTTCAATGGGCGGCTCGCGATCTTGCTGATTTTGAGCAGCTCCACAAGAAAATGAACATCTCAACAATAAGAAGATGTCCTATTCTTGTCCGCAACAGCCGGCAAGAATAGGCATTGTCTATGGGGTGCCGACGATGTGTGTTCTGCAAATTGCGGAACACACACTGTTCGGCATCCGTGGTATTGCGGATCCGCATTTTTGCGGACCTGCAATATCACGGCCGTCTGAAATCTACTGACTGTCATCACAGAAATAGACAGGTCTGTCACTACACTATGCTGACTGCAGTAAGATTTAGGTTTCTTTCACACAACATTATATTTTGCGGGCTCTGATCCGCATATTTTGCTGATAAGATGCGGACCCATTCATTTTAATGGGTCAGCAAAAAATACTGACAGCACACTATGTCCTGTCCGCAGCCGCAAAAAAGAAAAATAGAACATGTCCTATTCTTGTCCCTTTTGCGGACAAGGATAGGCATTGTTACAATGGATCCTCAAAAAAACGGATGCCATATGGACGTCATCCGATTTTTTTTTTGCGGATCGCAAAACACAACATTCTTGTGAAAGAAGCCTTAAAAAAATTGATGCTCCAAAAAACTGATTTCAAATATTATCCCATAACCTAAAGTCTAAAATATACTGTAGTAAGATGCACCAAATTTATTAAAAAAAAAATACTCACTCATCTTAATAAATTTGGTGGTTTGTCAATTCAGGTAGTTTGTGCACCAGAAAAATTAAATCTACACCAGCTATGAGCTGGCACAGATTTGAGTTATAATTTGCCATAAATTATGGCAAATCTACTGTGCCTCCCACCTGCCTGCACTTCTTGCCACTTTAGAAAAGTGAAAAGAAATATGAATAGTCACAAATAGAGATGAGCGAGCATGCTCGTCCGAGCTTGGTGCTCGTTCGAGCATTAGGGTACTCGTAAGTGCTCGCTGCTCGGACGAGTATCTCGCCATGCTCGAGGAAATGGCAACTTCCGCATCGTGCTTTTTTGGCGCCTAAAAACACAGCCAATCACAAGCCAGGAGACTCTGCGTACCACCCAGCATCACGTGGGGCCCTTACATGTCGATAGCAGGGGTTGGCTGGCCTGATCAGGTGACCCTGGAATATACTACCGACTGGCCGCGGTGCTCGGCTCAGATGCCGTCTGGATGTCGTTAGGGATAGAGCTGCTGCCTTTCAGGGACAGTGTTAGGGCCTGCATTTAGTTGTCTGTTAGGCAGGGATCACCCACAAAGAACCCAACAGCCCTTCTAAGGGCTAGAAGACATTTTTTTTTTTTGTCACTTGGCTGGCTGGCACTAGTAGTGCAGCTATCGCCATGTATAACCCCCTTTTATTTTTTATGTTATATCTCAGTGATACAAATCCATTGCACACAGCAGTGTCGAACCATTCTGTGTGTCACAGTTCAGTACACTCACTATTTTCTGTCCAGGTGACACTTTCTGTATGTCACCGAATACAACCAAGTCATTTGCTGCCTGTCACGTGTATGGCTTCATCCCAAAAATCTCTGTGCGACATTTGTCTGGGTCGCAGTCTAAATAGCTACCGTCAGTAGGGTGTCAGTTAGCTGTACGATAGTTTCTGCACGTCACGTTCCCAAAAAAACAAAACTAAAAAAAATATTAAAAAAAAAAATAGAAAAAAATTTTTTTTGTTGTTTTAGCTGAGTGATACAAATCCATTTCACACAGCTGCGTGTAACCTTTCTGTGTGACACAGTTCAGCATACTCACTCCAAACCGTATATACTGTCCAGGTGACACTTTCTGTACGTCACAAAATACAACCAAGTCACCTGCTACCTGTCACGTATATATAGCTTGATCCTAAAAATCTCTGTGCGACATTTGTCTGGGTCGCAGCAGTCTAAATAGCCACCGTCATTAGGGTGTCAGTCAGCTGTACGATAGTTTCTGCACGTCACGTTCCCAAAAAAACAAAACTAAAAGAAAAAAATATTAAAAAAAAAAATAGAAAAAAAATAATTTTTTTGTTGTTTTAGCTGAGTGATACAAATCCATTTCACACAGCTGCGTGTAACCTTTCTGTGTGACACAGTTCAGCATACTCACTCCAAACTGTATATACTGTCCAGGTGACACTTTCTGTACGTCACAAAATACAACCAAGTCACCTGCTACCTGTCACGTATATATAGCTTGATCCTAAAAATCTCTGTGCGACATTTGTCTGGGTCGCAGCAGTCTAAATAGCCACCGTCATTAGGGTGTCAGTCAGCTGTACGATAGTTTCTGCACGTCACGTTCCCAAAAAAACAAAACTAAAAGAAAAAAATATAAAAAAAAAATAGAAAAAAAATAATTTTTTTTGTTGTTTTAGCTGAGTGATACAAATCCATTTCACACAGCTGCGTGTAACCTTTCTGTGTGACACAGTTCAGCATACTCACTCCAAACCGTATATACTGTCCAGGTGACACTTTCTGTACGTCACAAAATACAACCAAGTCACTTGCTACCTGTCACGTATATATAGCTTGATCCTAAAAATCTCTGTGCGACATTTGTCTGGGTCGCAGCAGTCTAAATAGCCACCGTCATTAGGGTGTCAGTCAGCTGTACGATAGTTTCTGCACGTCACGTTCCCAAAAAAACAAAACTAAAAGAAAAAAATATTAAAAAAAAATAGAAAAAAATAATTTTTTTTGTTGTTTTAGCTGAGTGATACAAATCCATTTCACACAGCTGCGTGTAACCTTTCTGTGTGTCACAGTTCAGCATACTCACTCCAAACCGTATATACTGTCCAGGTGACACTTTCTGTACGTCACAAAATTAAACCAGACTGAACAAGTTTGTGGGTTTCAGTACACCAGGCCCATTTATTTTATTTTTTTTATAGAATACAATTATATACAGAAAATGTGGAACCCCAGGGCTAAGGGTCGAGGACGAGGGCGTGGGCGTGGGCATTCAATTACTGCAGGGGGCAGAGGCCGTGGTCCTGGGCAGGGTGAGACAGTACCTGCTGATGAGGGAGCTGTGGAACGCCGCAGAGCTACACTCCCTAGCTTCATGTCTCAACTTACAGGGACACGTGGTAGAGGACTGTTGAAACCACAACAGTGCGAACAGCTGATCTCGTGGATTGCGGATAATGCTTCAAGTAATTTGTCCGCCAGTCAGTCTTCCACGCAGTCCACCCACGTTACCCAAGGGAGCACTCCTCTGGCTCCTCCACCTCAACCTCCTTCCCCCCAGTCTGCCCCCTCCCAGGAAAATTTGGAATGCGATCCGGCATACTCTCAGGAACTGTTTTCTGGACCCTTCCCAGAGTCACAAACCACTTCTCAGGTTGCTGCTGACCTCTTTCCCGATGCCCAAGTGTTCCAACTGTCGCAGTCTGTGGGTGATGATGATGATAATGACAATGTTGAGTTAGTGGAAGAAGTTTGTAAAGAGGTGTCGGACGATGAGGAGACACGGTTGTCAGACAGTGGTGAAGTTGTTGTAAGGGGAGGAATTCCGAGGGGGGAGCAGACTGAGGAATCGGAGGATGACGAGGTGACTGACCCGAGCTGGGTTGATATGCCGAGTGAAGACAGTGCTTCTGAGGCGGAGGCGAGTGCTGCACCAGAACAGGTTGTAAGAGGCAGTGGTGTGGCCAGAGGGAGAAGCAGGGCCAGAGCTGGTGCATCAGCAGCAACTGTTTCACGTAGTGAAGCTCCCGTGGCGAGGCCTAGATGTTCGCAAGTCTGGAGGTTCTTTAAAGAAAGTGAGGATGACCGACGGACTGTGGTGTGCAACCTGTGCCACACCAGGATCAGCAGGGGTGCCACCACTACTAGCCTAACCACCACCAGCATGCGCAGGCATATGAGTGCTAAACACCCCACTCAATGGAACCAAGGCCGTTCACCACCTCCTGCGGGTCACACCACTGCTCCTTCCCCTGTGTCACTCGCTGCCTCTGCTAGTCAACCCCCTGCGTCACTCGCTGCCTCTGCTAGTCAACCCCCTGCCCAGGACCCCGGCACGAGCGCCTCCCGCCGGAAAACCACACCTTCGCCTCAACGATCCTCCACAGTGTCCACCAACGTGTCCCAGCGCAGCGTTCAGCTGTCTTTACAGCAGACGCTGGAGCGCAAGAGGAAATACAGTTCCACCCACCCACATGCCCAAGCCCTCAACGTCCACATCTCCAAATTGCTTAGCCTGGAGATGCTGCCCTATAGGCTGGTAGAGACCGAGGCCTTTCGCAATCTCATGGCGGTGGCTGCCCCTCGGTATTCCGTCCCCAGCCGCCACTATTTTTCCCGATGTGCCGTCCCAGCCCTACACCAGCACGTGTCAGAGAACATCATCCGTGCCCTGACCAACGCTGTTTCTGAGAAGGTCCACCTAACCACGGACACGTGGACAAGTGCTGCCGGGCAGGGACACTATATCTCACTGACGGCACATTGGGTTAACTTGGTGGAGGCTGGGACCGAGAATGACCCTGGGGCCGCTCATGTACTGCCCACACCGAGGATTGCGGGGCCTACCTCGGTCACGGTCTCTCAGACGTACTATGCCTCCTCCTCCTCCGACCCCTCCTCCTCCTCCACCGAATTACCATCCGTGGGCACGGCGCCTTCAGTCGGTAGCTCTAGGCGCAGCAGCAGTGCCGTGGGTAAGCGCCAGCAGGCGGTGCTCAAACTGCTGAGCTTAGGTGACAAAAGGCACACCGCCCAAGAGCTGTTACAGGGCATCACGGCGCAGACCGATCTGTGGCTGGCACCGCTGAACCTCAAGCCAGGCATGGTTGTGTGTGACAACGGGCGTAACCTGGTGGCGGCTCTGCAACTCGGCAGACTGACACATGTGCCATGCCTGGCCCACGTGTTCAATCTAATAGTTCAGCGGTTCCTCAAGACATACCCCAATCTGTCTGATTTGCTCACCAAGGTGCGCCGCATCTGTGCGCATTTCCGCAAGTCGACACAGATGCTGCCACTCTCAGGGCAGCGCAGCGCCGCCTACAACTGCCCGCTCACCGACTGTTGTGCGACGTGCCCACGAGATGGAATTCCACATTAAACATGTTATCCAGAGTTTACCAGCAGCGCAGAGCGATTGTAGACTGCCAGATGTCATCTTCCACCAGAACTGGTAGTCAGGTCTCTCAGATTCCTCAAGTCTACAATGAGGAGTGGACGTGGATGTCTGATATCTGCCAGGTGTTGAGCAACTTTGAGGAGTCAACACAGATGGTCAGCGGCGATGCCGCCATTATCAGCCTCACCATCCCGCTGCTTTGCCTGTTGAAAAACTCACTGCTCAGCATCAAGTCGGATGCTTTGCGCTTGTCACAAGAGACGGTGGAGGAAGATACGTCGCTTGATAGCCAGAGCACCCTCCGTTCTGTTTCTCAGCACGTATCGGAGGAGGGGGATGAGGATGAGGAGGAAGAGGAGGAGAATGTCGGCGAGACAGTAGAGGGTACCAGTGCTCAGTCCTTAACTCTTGAGCGTGTATGGGCTGAAGAGGAGGACTTGGAGGAGGAGGAGGAGGAGGAAATGGAGAGTCAGGCCAGTGAGGAGAGGGAATTCTTACGTGTTGGACTCTGGCGCACATGGCAGACTTCATGTTAGGCTGCCTTTCCCGTGACCCTCGCGTTAGAAGAATTTTTTCAAACACCGATTACTGGGTGTTCACTCTCCTGGACCCACGGTACAAGCAGAACCTTTCCACTCTCATCCCTGCAGAGGAAAGGAGTATGAGAGTGAATAGATATCAACAGGCCCTGGTGCACAAGCTGAAACAATTCTTCCCATCTGACGCCGCTAGCGGCAGAGGGCATGGTTCTGTGGGCCAAGTAGCGGGGGAGAGGAGGCGAGCAGGCAGCTTGTCCAGCACTGGCAGGGGAACGCTCTCCAAGGCCTTTGCCACTTTTATGTCACCCCAGCAAGACACTGTCACCTGTCCCCAGTCTAGGCAGAGTAGGGGGGAGCTGTACAGAAAGATGGTGAGGGAGTACCTAGCTGACCATACCAACGTCCGTAGCGATCACTCTGCTCCATACAACTACTGGGTTTCAAAGCTGGACACGTGGCCTGAACTGGCGCTGTACGCTTTGGAGGTGCTGGCCTGCCCTGCCGCTAGCGTGCTGTCAGAGCGGGGATTCAGTGCAGCTGGTGGCGTCATCACCGATAAGCGTACATGCCTGTCAACTGACAGCGCTGACAGGCTGACGCTTATTAAAATGAACAAAGCCTGGATTTCACCGGAATTCAAATCTCCTCCGGGGGAAAGCAGCTAAAGATTTAAATAACTTATGTATCCGATTCCTCTTTTCTACTCCTCCTCCTACTCCTCCTACTCCTCCTCCTCCTACATATCGTCTTTGCCTAACGCTGACCCAAAAAACGCCATTTTTTAGAGGTCCAACTGGCACTCTTTTAGCACAATTTTTCAGGAGGGCCCCCTACAGGCCCTCTATTCAAACAATTTTTCCAGAGGTCCACCTACAGGCCCTCTCTCCAAAAATTTTTCCGGAGGTCCACCTACAGGCCCTCTGTTCAAACAATTTTTCCGGAGGTCCACCTACCGGCCCTCTCTTAAAACAATTTTTCCGGAGGTCCACCTACAGGCCCTCTCTTCAAACTATTTTTCCGGAGGTCCACCTACAGGCCCTCTCTCCAAACAATTTTTCCGGAGTTCCACCTACAGGCCCTCTGTCCAAACAATTTTTTCCGGAGGTCCACCTACAGGCCCTCTCTCCAAACAATTTTTCCGGAGGTCCACCTACAGGCCCTCTGTCCAAACAATTTTTCCGGAGGTCCACCTACAGGCCCTCTCTCCCAAACAATTTTTCCGGAGTTCCACCTACAGGCCCTCTGTCCAAACAATTTTTCCGGAGTTCCACCTACAGGCCCTCTCTCCAAACATTTTTTCCGGAGTTCCACCTACAGGCCCTCTCTGTCCAAACAATTTTTCCGGAGTTCCACCTACAGGCCCTCTCTCCAAACAATTTTTTCCGGAGGTCCACCTACAGGCCCTCTGTCCAAACAATTTTTCCGGAGTTCCACCTACAGGCCCTCTCTCCAAACAATTTTTCCGGAGGTCCACCTACAGGCCCTCTCTCCAATTCCAGTTTCCAGTTTTATTTGCGCAAACTGCATACATTTTTATTTTTGGGATAGGTGTGAAAAATAATATTACTTGCGAATCTATATTGCCCAACATTGGATACGGTAGCAAGTAGAAGACCAAACACATGCTGCCCACAGGGTTCCGCAAATTCCTGGTCCACCCGCAAATTCCTTGTCCACAATGTCAAGGAGGTCGAGGTTCTGTTGATGAGCAACAAGTCCTTCTGTACTGAAATCGCCGACAAAGTCTCCATCTAAGAACCTACAGACCATTGTGGAGAGAGCGGCACAGCTCGCCATCAAAGTGACGAACCCCTAAGCCAGACTGCGCAGAGAAGATAACGAATAAATATCTCTGTGGTTATTTTTGCTAAATAAAAGTTAAATAAACCCCCCAAAAAATTCATCTGTTCCTGTGCCTGATCCACCCAAGTTGAATCTGTCCCATCCTGAGAAATTCCCCCCCAAGGAGTCCCCACTGTAACTTGCTTCCCATACAACTACCTCACCCCCCGACACCTGTGTCTCGCCATTGTCCACCACCTCCTCAGACAACACTGGTAAATCCCCACTGTCAGCACACGGAAACAGCAAAAGGTCTTGCGAATTAGGGCAGAGAATGTTCTGGGCTAGCACATCAGGGAAGGGGTGACTATGGGGTTCCAGGGAGTACGTGACCACATGCAATATCCATTTAAAAGTCATGCCACACTTGATGTAGCTCATAATTGACAATTGTACCGGTTGATGCTAAATTTTTAAGTTGGGGTCCTGCGTCGTCATTCTAACTACATCCGGCTGTTGTCACCACCACACACGCTAGCCCAGGGGGCACTCCCCTGGCTTTTCCAGCTCAACCTCCTTCCCCCCAGCCTGCCACCCCACCTACAGGCCCTCTCTCCAGTTCCAGTTTCCAGTTTTATTTGCGCAAACTGCATACATTTTTATTTTTGGGATAGGTGTGAAAAAAAATATTACTTGCGTATCTATATCGCCCAACATTGGATACGGTAGCAAGTAGAAGACCAAACACATGCTGCCCACAGGGTTCCGCAAATTCCTGGTCCACCCGCAAATTCCTTGTCCACAATGTCAAGGAGGTCGAGGTTCTGTTGATGAGCAACAAGTCCTTCTGTACTGAAATCGCCGACAAAGTCTCCATCTAAGAACCTACAGACCATTGTGGAGAGAGCGGCACAGCTCGCCATCAAAGTGACGAATCCCTAAGCCAGACTGCGCAGAGAAGATAACGAATAAATATCTCTGTGGTTATTTTTGCTAAATAAAAGTTAAATAAACCCCCCAAAAATTCATCTGTTCCTGTGCCTGATCCACCCAAGTTGAATCTGTCCCATCCTGAGAAATTCCCCCCCAAGGAGTCCCCACTGTAACTTGCTTCCCATACAACTACCTCACCCCCCGACACCTGTGTCTCGCCATTGTCCACCACCTCCTCAGACAACACTGGTAAATCCCCACTGTCAGCACACGGAAACAGCAAAAGGTCTTGCGAATTAGGGCAGAGAATGTTCTGGGCTAGCACATCAGGGAAGGGGTGACTATGGGGTTCCAGGGAGTACGTGACCACATGCAATATCCATTTAAAAGTCATGCCACACTTGATGTAGCTGATAATTGACAATTGTACCGGTTGATGCTAAATTTTTAAGTTGGGGTCCTGCGTCGTCATTCTAACTACATCCGGCTGTTATCACCACCACACACGCTAGCCCAGGGGGCACTCCTCTGGCTCTTCCAGCGAAACCTCCTTCCCCCCAGCCTGCCCCCCACCTACAGGCCCTCTCTCCAAACAATTTACTTCTTTGTCCTATCTTTCTCTCTCTCTCTACAAACTGTTTTTCCGGATAGCTGCCATATACGGTATTAAACTGAGTAGTATACATAGAAGACATACCACAATTGATCAATCTCATAATTTACAACTGTACCGGTTGATGCTAAATTTTTAAGTTGGGGTCCTGTGTCGTCATTCTAACTACATCCGGCTGTTGTCACCACCACACACGCTAGCCCAGGGGGCACTCCTCTGGCTGTTTCAGCGAAACCTCCTTCCCCCCAGCCTGCCCCCCACCTACAGGCCCTCTCTACAAACAATTTACCCGGATAGGGGACGTATTAGATATTGTACTGATGTTTTTTTTAATTCTTCTTTTAATTGCCTCCTGACCTGTGATAGGCAGCGCATGGACACGTCCCCTTAGCTGCAGTTGGAAAGACACTCCCCTGGCCAGAGCAAGCTCTTTTTCCGTTTTCCGTGGTCGAAAAATCCATAAAATCTAAGGTCCCAAGATAGGGGACGTATACGGTATTAAACTGAGAAGAATCGATACTGCACCGGCTGATGCTAAAGTATTTCCAAATGCATTCCGGCTGTTGTCACCACCACACACGCTAGCCCAGGGGGCACTCCCCTGGCTCTTCCAGCGAAACCTCCTTCCCCCCCACCTACAGGCCCTCTCTCCAAACAATTTACCCGGGTACGGGGACGTATTAGATATTGTACTGATTTATTTTTTAGATGCTTGGGAAGCAGCTATGCTCACCACTATACATCCAACAGCCACAGCAACTGATAAGAACAGATACTAAACTTGATTTTAGCTGCAGTGCCAGCATGAGCAGTGGTGTCACCTGCAGGCGGTGATGGACCTTCATTGCACCTAGTTGGGTGCTTCCCTAACATGTGATGGGTATTTGCATCGCCTTTCTTGGTCTGGGTGAGCACAATTGCCATGAGGATAACCACCAGGCTGTTGCCTGAGAATTTAGGGGAAATGGTGGGATTAAGCAGCCTCAGAGGCATCCATGCATGCTGCCCCTGCTGTTTCCTGTCCATTTCCGTGGTGTTTCCATCATTTTCTGAGGTTTCCAGGTTTTCACCCAGCCTTCCCTAGGCAGAGCCTTGGTCCCCTGCAAAAAATGCTCGAGTCTCCCATTGACTTCAATGGGGTTCGTTACTCGAAACGAGCACCCGAGCATCGGGAAAAGTTTGACTCGAATAACGAGCACCCGAGCATTTTAGTGCTTGCTCATCTCTAGTCACAAACTATAAATAATATATATGATGTGTGAAATTACTCAGAATGAAGTGCCCCTATGTTTTAATTAATTGCATTAATTAGTGCTGGTGCTAGATACGCCTTCTAATATTGGACATATAGTTTATTTAATTAAAAATACCTCTCTTTATTATTGTACAGACCCTTATCCAAAGTCAATTTAAATATACATACCATGTTGTGTCTTTTTTCTAATTTTGTAGTATAGCATCATTTAAATTTACTCACCTAGGTTTGGACTGGTTTGGACAGTCATTTTTTTTCTAAATTCCGTTCACTTTTTTATTATGACAATTTTGTAGATTAGTAAGATGTTTTATCAAGTGTTTGGATGTTTTCAAGCCTCCTCCCTGACACAGCGAAAGTGATATCTTTGACAATAACATTACTGTGATGAATTGCGGATGGAATAATGACTATGGAAATCAACATTGACTTATCATCAATCACAATTTGAATCCAATCAATGTTTTCAGTTTTGTTCTTTGAATAAAGTTTTATGTAGATAAGAATTCTTGCTGTAGTGCATGACGTGATTATCATCCACAAAGTATTAAAGCATTTTTGTGCTTTGACTGCTTGCAGATTAGGTGATTTTTTTTCCCCCTTAGCTGAATAGATTATATATGATTGTTTACTGAGAGATCACATATTTTATCTTTTACTCGCTTTTGTCAAGTTGAAGTGACGTTTATGGACTTTTTAAAAATACTGTACAGTTGCAGAATTTACCAGTATTTAATTTTTGCAAAATAATTTTCTGTTAAAGGGGTTATCCCTTGGATAGAAATACAAAACAGAAAAACTTGAGTCTTTAAATAATTCCCTGTGTATTGTTGTTACATACTTTTTAAGGAGCTCTTTGGTGTTTTTTTTTTTTTTTTAAATTCCTTTTTAGAATGCCCACCTAACGTGTTCAGTACCAGAGGAAACTGGAAACAAATGTTTGGTCCTCAGTTACGCCACTGGACACTTTAGGTGAACAGTCTGATAAAGATCTAAAAGAACACTAGGGGGCACCATGACAAGTTTGTAACAGTAACATCTAGATATAGAAGGCTATTATTAAATGGCATAACCTGAGACATGTAATATTTTGTTGTTGTACAACTGAATTAAAGATTATGACTACCTTTTTAAAGAATTGATTGCATCTAGAATATACAATAATGCAACTTTGCAAATAATTTTGATTTACAATATACTAAAATTTTTTCTGTAGCTACTATGCACTATATAAGTCTTCAAGGTTACATACCATTTTTGTCATACATTTCATAAGTTAGTAGTGCAATCATTTCCCTCTATTTATGGCTTCCTGTAGGCATGCAGTATAAGGATTTGTTCACATGTGGTGGTTAAGGTAGGACTTAAAACTGCATCAAAACTACAATGGGAAAAAAAATGTTTTGCAACAATTTTCCATGTGGTTGTAGTTTTTGCATGTGAAACACATTGATTTTGAATGTTTCACCTGTAGAAAATGCAAATACTTCAAAAATTGTGGCAAAAAAAAAAATTCTGATGCAATTTTGATGCTGATTTAACTTCATCTCATCCACTACATAGATATATACCCTATAACAAATACTGCACAGTGAAAGAAAGTGGACTGAACCTATAAACACCACCTTCTTTCCATTTACACTATATGCACATGGTAGTCCCTCTCAATTATGGGAGAGAGAAATGTGGGAACAGCTAAAAAAGAAGTGTAGGATTCTCACCAATAAGTCAATTCTGTAGGAAATGTAATGGTACAACAGTTATGTCCTTCCTTCCTACATGCTTTCATTCCTCCCTCCCCCAACATCGCCAAGTATTCACAGCACGACATATAATGTTATAGAGCAATGTTATTGACAGATTATGCCACTTGTTACAAAACACAGTACCAATGTGTTCTATATATAGGGGAGCCACACAACTTCCATATACAGTGTTGATTCGGGATAAGCGAACCTGTGGATGTTCAGGTTCGATGGGTTCGGCCAAACCTTGTTTCAAAGTTCGGTTCGGGTACCCAAAATTGATCCCTAATCCTGTAGACGTCAATGGGAACTCAAACTTTGGTGCTGTAAAATGGCTGTAAAAAGTACTAAAAAGGGCTAGAGGGCTGCCACAGGAAGCAAAATGGGAGTAAGAGCTGAACTATTGCCCTGCACACAAATGTGGATGCTGAAATTACTTAAAAATAACATAGAATAGAAAAAAAAAAATATTTAACAAGGAGGCGGAGGCGGAGGTCCAAGTGAAGTAGGAGGTTGAAGGTGGAAGAGGAAGAGGAGGTCAGGGAAGAAGCCAATACTGTTTTTGTGTTTTTGTTTTTTCTTTAATTTTTATTCTTTCTTTTTTTTATTTCTCTATTAATTCTGTGTGTGACCTATAGCCATGCTTTCGGGGGCGGCCGGTATACTTCTCTACTCTGTCAATATAACAAATAATAATCTAGGTACGGACAAGTCCTGTGGGATCCATGCCTGGTTCATTTTATTGAAAGTGAGCTTGTCCACGTTGGCTGTGGACAGCCGGATGCTCCTTTCTGTCATCACACTTCCTGCTGTGCTAGACACACATTCTGACAAAACACTTGTTGCAGGGCAGGTCAGCACCTCTAAGGTGTAACGGGCATTCTCAGGTCATGTACCCAATTTGGAGACCCAGAAGTTAAATGGGGCAGACCCTTCAGTCAGTATGTGTGCACATGTACTGTTCCACCATTCTGAAATGCTGCCTTCTGCTAAGATGGTCCATATGAGACGGTGCTGGATGTTGTGGCACGCTGACAAAGCTTTTCTAGATTTTGGCCATGCTAACCCTCCCTTCTGAGGTGCTGATGGTGCCCCAGCTGCGTAGGCGACTTCCTCATCTGCCTTGTGCTTCCACTCCCGCTGTCAGGTGGGAACACCATCAGTAGCACATCTACCAGCATGTGCTTGTACTCGTACATCTTTCGATCGCACTCCAGTGACGGAAGTAATGACGGCACTTTGTCCTTGTAACTGGGATCCAGCAGAGTGGCTATCCAGTAATTAGCACTGGTAGCAATGAGGGCAACTCGACGGTCATTGCACAGGAACTGCATCATGTAGTTGTTCATGTGTGCAAGGCTGCCTAATGGCAACGACAAGCTACCTTTGGTGGAGGTGTATTGTCTGTGTCCTTTTTATCCCCCAGCCACGCTTCATTGATGACAGTGAACTGATTTGGGTACCACCCTGCTGTGAATGCGGATCCTTGTCTTCCTCATCATCATAATCCTTGTCATCTCCAAACCTGTGCCCTGGCTGGACAGTTGTGTACATGGCCGCTCTTGGTGTAGGAACCCACCCTCTGAGCCACCTGTAGACAACTGGCCTGATCACAGTGGGAATGATCCCTGTTCCTCTTCCGCTTCCTTCTGTGCCATGTCCTCATCTATCATCACCTGAAGCATTTTTTCAAGGAGTCATAGAAGTGGGATAGTAATACTGATGACGGCGTCATCAGCGTTGGCCATGTTGGTGAAGTACTCGAAACAGCGCAACATGGCACACATGTCCCACATGGAGGCACACTCGGTGGTGAAGTGGTGCTGTTCCGCAGAGCGACTCACCTGTGCATGCTACAGCTGAAAGTCCACTATCTCTTCAGCATATACAAGGTGGAGTTCCACCTTGTGGGAACATCGCATATGAGGTGGTAAGCAGGAAGGCAGAAGTTACGCTGCAGCGCAGACAGGTCAACAGCAGGGTGAGAACACTAAAAGTGTAAACAGATGGCCCGCATTTTCTGAAGCAGCTCTGACATATCGGCATAATTTTTCAGGAACCTCTGCAACACCAATTTCCGCACATATGCCTGGAAAGGGATATGAGTCAAACTGGCTAGGTTCAGAGCTTCTACAAGATTTTATACACCACAAGCTTGAGGCTCAGTGGCACCAGCCACTCATCGTTCTATTCTTCCATGCCCGTCCACAGCTCCTGAGCGGTGTGGGGTTTTTCCCCCAAACAGAGGAGATTTAGAATAGCCTGCTGTAGCCTGGCTGTGCTGAAGTTGGTGGTGCAGGTGTTACTCTGACCAAATGAGGAGGCGGTAGAGGACGATGAGGATGCAGTAGAGGATGAAGTGGAGTAGGAGGAGTCAACCTAAAGCACCGAGAAACATCCAGTAATCCTCAGTGATGGTAGGACATACACCCAACCGCTTTCCACATCAGGCCCAACCACCACTACTTTTACCCAGTGGGCAGTTAGAGAGATATAACTTTCCTGCCCTAACTTACTGGTTCACATATCACTGGTTATGTGGAACTTGCCACTGATGGCATTGCGCAGCTCACACCTGATTTTTCCTGCAACTTGTTCATGCAGCTCATGCTTTGTATTAAGAAACCTGGTCATGCAGGTGGTGCTTAGGTTTAGAACATTTATGCTGCGCTTCAGGCTCTAACTGCACAGCGTGTAATCTGTGTCTTGTCATCAGCACACTTCCTGAAGAACTGCCATGGCAGGGAACTCCTTTGAGCTAGCTTTGGTGTGCTCTGTCCCTTGGTGCATTGGGCAGTAGCAGGCATACCGGCTAGGGGCCAGCCACTGTGCCTTTTCATCCTGCTCCCTCTTTTGCTATGTGTCTGACGCTGCGTAACCACCTCCTTTTCCTAAACTGCACACATCATTTGGATGACCTTTGCACATGTCATTTGGATGACCTTGATCTTCTACCCACTCCTCACCCCTGCCGTCCTTGCCAGTTTGCACACTGCAGAAATCCTTAGCAGTTGACACCTGTGTTTCGTCATCATAATCAGAGACGTGCTGCGGTCATCCCCCATGTCCTCATTCTCAAACATAAGTGGTTGGGCATCAGTGCACTAAATTTCTTCCACTTCTGGGACAGGTCTAGGTGGATGGCACACAGAACCCCCGCCAGCAGAGCCATCATAAAGCATAAGTGACTAATGCATGACTTGGAGCTCAGGTCACACATGGCTATACCGTAGGTCAAACACAGAATTAACAACCCAATTAAAGAACTCCCGCAAAAATTTTTATTCTCTAACCTGTTAGAAAGGTGCATGATATAATCTGTAGTGATTGTCATTTTCTTATCAGTGACTGTTTCTGTGAGTAAAAACCTCTCTTCTTATTGTAGCTGGGTCATGTGACCAACTCCCTGACCTCCATCTGACCCAGGACAGAAAGCCAGTAACTGCTCTATTCATTCCTATGGGAGCCTCACTTTCAGTCTCATAGGAATACATAGAGAATTAGACTTCCTGTCCACACATAAGTCTATGTGTGAGTTGGTGGGTCTAATTCCTAGTCACATGACACAGATAAGAAACTTCAGGATTATATAAGTCAAAAATTCAGCCACTGGTAAGAAAATGACATTCACTACAGATTATATCATGTACATTTCTAGAAGGACATGGAATAAAATTTTTGTCGGGAGTTCTTCTTTAAGTATTGTATTTCTTTGTCTTTGGTGCAAAGGAGTTGTATTGCACCCTAAAAAATGGTAGTACATCACCCACATAATTAACAGCTCAATTAAATATTGTATTTATGTGTCACTGGTGCAAATGTATTGTATTGCACCCACATAAAATGCCTATAGGTCACCCACAGAATTAACAGCCAGATTAAGTATGTGTCACTGGTACAAAGGTGTTGTATTGCACCTACAAAAATAGCCTACAAGTCACCTACAGAGTTATCAGCCATATAACAATCCTAACACTATCCCTCACTACAGCAATGTCCTGTCTCTATACTAGTTAGAGCAGAATGGCTGTGAAACACGTGATCCGGCATTTATGCAGGCCGGATCGTGTGCTGCTCTGGCCAATCACAATACTAGGCATGACTGTGATGGCTTCAATGTGCCTACAGCTTAAAAACTTGTTGATTGGCTGCACTACAGCCTTTCAACAAGCTTTATTTATCATCTGAACACTGAACTCGAACACGAACTTTCTCAGCAAAGTCCGTGTTCGGGTGCTCGGTCGAGGTTCGCTCATCCCTAGTCATGGTGTCTTTAATATATGTCATAGGACAGGAATGGTTTAAAAAGGTTTTCTTTTTATCTCTCTCTCTGTACGTGTAAGTTCTTCTTTTCAATAGCAGAATAAAAATAAATACATAAAAATAATAAAATACAGAACAAAAGGTAAATACAGACAAACATTTCCAGTATGCCTGAGCACATAATGTACTCTAGTGTTCTTTTTTTTACTTATATTTCTTATATTTGCATAATACTATAGAACCTCTATGGTCACTGTAAAGCTCACTGTCTGATTTTACATTGTATCAAAAGTAGCAGCAAAGTTAAGTTAAAAACACTATCAAATAATTGACATTCCTAGCATGATTGTAAAGAGCCTCAATGTAGATTCTGTCCACATGGTGGTGTTTCTAGACTGCTTCCAGAACAGTGTCTGTGCTTGCAATATTTCTCATCTAAACAGTGAGAATCAATACAACGTGACATGCTGTCATATTTTGTTTCTATAAAAAATGCTGTCAGTTTCACACTTCACGTGGTTTTAACCCTTTCAGTCCCAGAGGTTTTTTCGGCTTTGCGTTTTCGTTTTACGCTCCCTGCCTTCAAACAGCCATAACTGTTTTATTTTTCTGTTCACATAGCTGTATGAGGACTTGTTTTTTGCAGGACAGGTTGTACTTTCCAAAACCACCATTTAATATTGCCAATGGTGTAGTGGGAAGCGGGAATAAAATTCCAAATCGGGTGAAATTGTCAAAAAAAACGCTATTCCGCTACAGTTCTACGGGTTTTTTATTTACAGCGTTCGATGTTCATTAAAACTGACCAGTTACTTTCATTCTACTAGTCAGTACGAATCCGGTGATACCTAATATGTATAGTTTTACCTGCGTTTTGATAATGATAAAATAATTATAAAGTTGGCCTCTTTTTTTTTTTGTCATATCTTGACCCCTATAACTTTTTGGTATTTATGTGTACGGAGCTGTATGGGGCCTCATTTTTTGCGGGGCGATCTGAAGTTTTTATTGATACCATTCTGGGGTGTGTATGACTTTTTGATCAATTTTTATTTAATTTTTTTTTTAGAAGAAAAAAGCGACAAAAAACAGCGAATCGCCATTTGGACACTTTTTTCCGCCACACAATTCGCCGTATTGGAATTTTTTTTATATTTTAAAAGTACGGGTGTTTTCGGTCACGGTGATACCCATGATGTCTATATTTATTGTTATTTAGGTATTTATTTTTTAATTATACAGAAAGGGGGGTGATTTAAACTTTTATATTTTTTTATTTTTTATATATTTTTTAACATTTTTTTATTTTTTGTGATTATTTTAAAGCTGAAATATGAGCAAATAGATTGTGTTTTTTATTTTTTCTTTATGATCAATGAGGGTTTTTTAATTTTGAATTAATGACCGAATTTGCTCATTTCTTATCCTGGCCTGCCATCTAGTGGCCAGAATAAGAATTGCACTTTGAAAGCTGTAAACCTCATCAGCGAGGTTTACAGCTTTCAGATCGTGTACAGACACCCTGATTGGCCACACGAGGTGTCTGTACATGTACGCTTCCATTTTTAGGCGCAACTAGATGCCGTGATCACGTGTGATCACGGCATCTAAAGGCCTACGAAGACACCGCCGATGGCTGTTAGAAACAACAGAGACTTGCCGGCCATGACGCCCGCCGCACG
Source organism: Rhinella marina (assembly GCA_900303285.1). Classification (NCBI taxonomy): domain Eukaryota; kingdom Metazoa; phylum Chordata; class Amphibia; order Anura; family Bufonidae; genus Rhinella; species Rhinella marina. The sequence continues at coordinate 53,060 of ONZH01009385.1, forward strand.
TGCGCCGTACATGTAAAATGTCAGAGGTAAACACAGTGATTAAGCATTCATTTTAATAAATGATCTTTTTGTGCATTGGCTATGTATAGTAATACAGATTTTTATTAGATAATGATTTATAATTGACAAATGTAGAGATCATAATCGGAATCGCTTAACCACCAATAATTCATTATGTCAGCACTAGCCATCAATTTGAAAAGTGCAAATCTATAACAATTCAGAACAGTGTTATTGGTTTGGCACTTGAAAGGTGGAAATTCTCTGTAGAACTTGATTGTCCAAATGTTTCAGACACTGTGCATTATCCTTCACTCTCTCTTGTATCATTGTACCATCAGAGTAAGGGTCCATTCACACGAACGTATATTTGCGGGTCCACATTACTGCGGACCCGCAAATATACGGGAGCCGCCCGGCGTATGTTCCGCAGCGCTCGGAACACGCCTTGCGGCCCCATTGAAAATGTCTATACTTGTCCGTGCGCACGGACAAGTACAGGACTTGCTTCAAAAGAGCCGCGGCACGGAGCTAGAGGTGAATGGGGCCGCATCTATTCCCGCAATTTTGCGGTATAGATACGGCCCAATTCATACGGTCGTGTGAATGTGGCCTTAGTGGCAGCTGCTTGTGGGAGTGAGTTAGGGACATTTTTCGGTATGACTTTTTCGCTGGTGCCACTGCTCCATGTTCCGGTTATTTGTGGTGTGAAGTGTGCTTGTACGCCTTCTCATTCCTGTCCAGCGAGGGTTAAGCATTCTTTGGTGTTGGTCTGTATCTGTTTAACATATAGGTTTGTTAAGTCTGCTATATACAGTATGTTCACGAGTTCTGGGTCAGTTCTGGAATGTCTCTTGAGAGCTATGACCTGCCCTTGTTGTATAATCATGTGTTTCATGTCTATTCTATACATTCTATGTTCTCTGTTTGCTTGACCTTGTCAATGATTCTATGTATTGGATAGAGTTTATTTGTTTTTCTGTGTGTGGTGGTTTTGGTCTGTATTCCTATAACTGCCTTGTCTGAACTGTGTCCTGTTGTGACAGTGTGAGTATGTCTAGTATCCAATCTAGTATCCACTATCTGAAGTCTGTATGTTTGACTCTTGTGCATTCTGCATCTGCAGTATACCTTACATAGTGTGAATGGGTTCCTGCAGGTTTACCAGCGTGATCAGGTTCCAGCAGCTCTTACTGATTGTGAACAGGTACCTAGAGCTCCTACTGAGTGTGATTGGATTCCTCCAGAACCTACTGAGTGTGAACTGGTTCCTGTGTCTGTCCGCATTGGCTCCTAGTCTGTTTGTCCTCCAGTGGTCCCTGTTTTTTCTCGTGCCTATATTATGTGTTTACCTTGGATTTGTCTGTATTATACCTTACCTGCTTCTTAATTGTGCCATGCATGTATCTCTGGTGTTTTCACCAGTGGCTCTGACCCCAGTAGGGCAGCTGCCAAGTACATGAGGACCATCCCAGGAGGTAGCAGTCTGGTCACTAACCTGCAGCAAAATTCATATTTTTATACAGGAGCTACGGTAAAGGGTAAATATTGTATTAAAGGTAGCGGTGACACAGGTACACGATTATCGCTGTATCTATTCTAACTTTACATTATTATACATCAATCATTTTTTTTATCAACCATTAAATATAGTATTTTGGAAGCCTAGCTAAAAATAGGAATAATATTACAATTGCTGATATTAGTAGTACTACTGTAGTAATGATTACAAAATAATATGTTGCCGTTGTAGAAACAATATACTGTAGTAGCAGTCATAGATACATTAGTAATAGTAGCAGTACTGTGGCGGTATAAAAAATTTTAACTGTAAACCAGCTTCTGGCTTTACTATAGAGTTAGGTTAGATAACACTTTCCTACATTAGAGAAGTGAAACCACTGAATCTTGTTAGCCTTCTTTATTTCATCAAACCACAAAAATGAATTTTTAAAAACTCAGCTACCTACCTACTTCTTGCACTATTGTTGGTCAAAAACCCCTGCACTCCTCCACTCTATTGGTTCTTTTCTCTTTGGCCAGTCAGTTGTCTTCTTCTTAGGCCCATATACAATAATAATACTGTAAATGACTAGTGCAATGTGCAGTAGGTCTTGATCATACTCAAGTTAGGGCTTGTTCACATCAACGTTATGTATTCCGTTATGGCTTTTAGTTATAACTTGGTTATATAAAATAACGGAATCCACAAGACAGAAATCCAAACAGAAACCTTTAAAGGCATTCTGTTTTGATCTGTCATAATAGAAGTCTATGAGCCTGCATAACGGATCTGCCTGGATTTCGTCATGCAGGACGGAAAACAAAGTTCTGTCGACAGGACCTTGTTTTCTGTCCTGCATAACGGAAACCAGGCAGATCCATTATGCAGGCCCATTCCGTTTCCAGCATAAGTATACAAGTTGTTAGTAGTTTGCCAACTGAAGCTCCATGAAGTCCATTTCTTCTTGTAATTGGTAATATCTGTGACCATACTACTCATTTGATCTAAAATAATCCTAGGTGGCATCAGTAGTTTCACCATTTTCTTCTTAAATGGCGATGATCGGTATGATTGAGCAATGAACGAGTCTTTTCTTGGTGTAGTGAACGCTTCTAAAATCACCCTTTAGACTCGCCGATTAGTGTTCACAAAATCAAAATTTCGACCGTATATTCCACCCTTTATAAAGCAGACTGTTTACACATATGAAATTGATAACGTCCATTGATGATTTTTGTGCCCAGGTTAGATAACACTTTCCTACATTAGAGAATTGAAACAAACGATCGAACCAACAAAAAAATTACTGATTGTCAGTTGTCTCTCTATCATTTCATAGCTTTTACACTGCTCGATAATCATGCAGTTTCGCTCGATTTAACGATAAACTACATGATAATCGTATTGTGTAAAGGTACCTTTAGTATGTGACCTAACCTTTCAATCCAATTATTGTAGGAGTCATTTCATCATATTAGACAGTGCTGACATTGATTAAAATGTCATCCATATACTTTTGATGTAACATTTATAAATTATATTTGGTTAGCTTTTGATTGTTATTTCTTTGATACAGAATTAGGGTTAATTTATGGATTTTACATGTATGACCTACATACTGGTGTATGTTAATAAATTAAGCGTAATTAATGAGAAAATGGATTACTTGACAGCAAATAGTTAACTACTTTACTTTTAAGATTTTAAGACATCACTGCTCGAGTACAGTCAATCAAAGACTGAAATTGACTACCCATGAGTTAGAACATGCATATTCCCTTCTTCATAAGGGAATTTAGCTCATTTGTCATTTTGCCAGATTAATACCAGAGAGCTACAGACTATAGCTTTTATTTTTTTCATACTGTGATTTCCTAAAGGGCACTTATGGGACTGTTAAAATCGAATCTGTAAGCTCTTGCATTTAACTTTGCAAATCAGTGTGAGAAGTGCATAAATTATTATAATCATTATTATCAGCCACGGCTTAAAAACATCTGGATCGCAGCTTGTTTTATCATATCATACTGTTTTATTGTATTACACACTGACATAATTTTTATGTAAATTTGTGAATCTTTGTTAATGTTTCAATGCCAAATCCAGTCTGCATGGTGAGAACTCCTAGGCAGATTGATTAGCAGCAAGTGGTTTATGGCTATAGCAACATAAATTTGCAAAACCCTAGGTTCAGCAGCCGTATGGTTTATGACTGTTGTCTAGCCCCAGCTGGAAATAGCTCTTAACCTACAGTACACAAACCATAAGGGAAATGCATTGGTTCACTGGGCAAACACAATATTTTATATGTAATTTTGTTTCCTTACTTGTTTTCAAAAGGTTTGCTTTCCTGTAAAATAAAATGATACGGTGTAAGGACTTTTACAATTCAACTTCATTTGTTTTTCTTCCTCAGTTCATATTTTAGTTTAAGGATAAAAATGATTTTCTTTGCATTTTCAGCTCAGAGTTCTGGTTGGCACTATGCTGTTTATGCATGAGGCTTCTTGACTTTCTAAGCTTGTGCAGGAAGGAGTTAACTAGGATTAGGAGGGTCACCTGCTAGAAGATGGGATGGTGGTCAAGGAGGTGACAAATAACCGGATCTGCTGTGGATTTTGCAATACTTTATTGTATTTTTAAAAATATTCTCAACGAATGGCGAACACAAAACTTGCATAGTCAAGGTAGCACCTTCAGACATTAACATGTTGCAATCCAACTGTTTCTGGATTTAGATGCTGGGGATGACCGCTAATTAAATGGGTTGTCTGAGATTTTGCCATTGACGACCTATCCTCCGGATAGGAAACCAATATGAGATTGGTGGGGGTCTAGCTCTCGACACCCACACGATCATCAGTTTGAAGAAATTGCAGTGCTCTGTAAGTGCCACTATCTAATACTAGGCAACATTATGTTCTTTGGTCATGTGGTCTAGCCGCAGTTCAGTCCCATTGAAGTGCATCAGGCTGAGCTGCAATACCAAGCAGAGCTGCTATCCAATGGCTTGCTACTCGATGCTTTACCTCTTTCAGACAAGCCCCATTCACTTCTTTGGAGCCAGAGCTGTGTGAAAAATACAAAATATAAAACATGTTGTGATTTTTCCTGAACGCATTGAAATGAATGGGTCAGGATTCAGTCTGGATGCTATGTGTTCAGTACACGCATCAGATACAGAGAGAAAACTGGCTTGTGTGAAAGAGCCCTTTAGTGATGTTTCACATGACCCTCCATCAGTGGCCACCTTGTGGTCAGAACCTCTGTGCAGACAGCACAGAAGATTTGCCTAACGAGCAGCAAGAAGCTCAGATGATCAACAAAGAATACATTAGTAAGTACCATAGCATCATCTTACATACACTTTGGTCACAAGTAGATAGAAAGTGAGCACTCTTGTTAATGTTTATGACCAGCAATTTCTAACTGGGATATACTTATTTGCATTAAAATCAGCATGAACAGTGTTCTCGGACAATATTTAAAATATGCCATGATTTGAGATCCAAATGTTGGTTAATTTGTGTTCCTTGACCCCATGGTCCTATTTTTGCATTACCTTCTCATACTGTACTTGCATACTGTCCTAATGTCATTGATCTATCCAGTGACCCAAATTGTGAGAGGGATGTATCAATTTACATAAAAAGAAGGCATTTCTGTCTTATCTGATGGTGTTCTTGGGTTGAAATGGGGCAGAGCTTATGATATCAATTTGAGATGTTGGTAAGCATGTTTTCAGTATTTATGGTTCTCTATTTAGATATAGCCCAATTCTGACACACACTGTTGTTACTTTACTTGATATACGCTATGTGTATAGTAATCAAATTTTGAATAAAATCCTTTTACTTTTGAATATTTTTTGCCCATTTGCACAAATAACATATATATGGAGTATGGTGATCTGGCCACTTATATTATTCCTTAAAAATAAATATAAGATAAATATAATTAGGACAGGATCAGTTCATATAATGGAAGTGAAAAGAAAGACATAATATAGGCACTCAAAAGAAGTTAATTAGAAGAATTATTGGCAGAGTCAGAAGTTTGTCTGACAAGCCTATAAGAAATAACTGTACTGTGAATTGAATTTGATTTTGAAATGACATTCATACATCCAAATTATTCTTTAAAAATAATTCTATCTTCACTATCTGTCATGTGTCTCTTCCTCATACATTACGGTATAACCCTAAAGCAGCTGAGCACATCATTGTATTTCTTATCTCAGTGCTATTGAAATCTATCTTTTAACAAGTGATATATAATACCTTGTAAAACATTCTCATTTTTCACTTGAAAGCAGTACATTTATCTCTTCCTCTTTATGTCTCATTTCATCTCTTTATGCCACCTGCTAGGCCAGCAAATCATGTGTAATAAGAGTCAGCAAAATTTGTATGTCATCTGACGAGGCAAATTGGGATGGCATAAGCTTGTTTATAAACCTGTGGTGGCTTTGTATTGTTTTGTATTGTATATATATATATATATATATATATATATATATATATATATATATATCAAAAGAGTGTAGAAGGCTGTTAGAAGGCTGTGTGACAACATGTGCCACTGTGCCACATGTGTTCATGTGCCACTGTTAGATCTACCTGGTGGGAGATACTCTCCCTGTGAGACAGTGCTTGGAACAATACCTCTGTGATAACGCATCCAATGGTGTATCCCACACATTTTGTGGGAGAAAAAATTCTTTATGTATCTGTTTAAAATTAGAGGCATAACAATGCACAGAAAGGCCCCACAAACCTCTGTAGGTTCCCTATTATGTCCTTGCACAAACAGCATAGCCTTACACAGTCTGACACTGTGCCTTCTGTCAGAGTACGGAGGAACACATATTGTGAATGGTACAACCCAATTATTTACTAAAGCAGAACATTTAGGGGAAATTATCTGAAATTGTAATAATTTTCTCCAAAGTCTATGACCTATACCAAATTAGAAGATAAAGATCTTTATAATATAATAATATCATGTGAGCATGTTGTCCTTTTTTTAAAGTCTTAATTAGAGATGAGCGAGCACTAAAATGCTCGGGTGCTCGTTATTCGAAACAAACTTTTCCCGATGCTCGGGTGCTCGTTTCGAGTAACGAACCCCATTAAAGTCAATGGGAGACTCGAGCATTTTTGCAGGGGACCAAGGCGCTGCCTTGGGAAGGCTGGGTGAAAACCTGGAAACCTCAGAAAATGATGGAAATACCACGGAAATGGACAGGAAACAGCAGGGGCAGCATGCATGGATGCCTCTGAGGCTGCCTAATCCCACCATTAACCCAAATTCTCCTGCAATAGCCTGGTGGTTACCCTCATGGAAATTGTGCTCACCCAGACCAAGAAAGGCAAGGCACATGCCCATCACATGTTAGAGAAGCACCTAACTAGGTGCAACGAAGGTCCATCACCCATGCCCATGCTGGCATTGCTCTCCTATCCCCAGCCACACGATGCAGGCATAAGCCTGACACAGCATGGCGGTGACACCAACAAGTGACCAAGTTAGAGGAGGTAGCAGGTGAGCCACCCAAAAATTTAGCCTGACGCAGCATGGCGGTGACAACAGAGTGAGCAAGTGACACTGCGGGAGCAGGCGAACCACATAAACATTTTTCGTGGCCCTGTATGGCGGCGGTGACAACAGAGTGACTGAGTTAGTATGCGGTAGCTGGTGAAGCACCTAAAAATTTAGTCTGAAACAGCATGGCGGTTACACCACCAATGACTTTGTCCGACTGAGAATGCAGTGAAATGCCTTTTATTGAGCCTCTAAAAAATTTTTTCTTTTCGGAGTACATAAAGTCGACCCTCAGCAAAAATTTTTTTTTAAATGTCGGTACTTGCGCCTCCTGAAAAATTCTTTTGGACTGTCTGTTTGACGCTCCTGAAACATTGTTTTACACTGTCTGTAGTTGACACTGCGGAAAAAATTGTTTGGAGAGAGGGCCTGTAGGTGGACCTCCGGAAAAATAGTTTGGAGAGAGGGCCTGTAGGGGGCCCTCCGGAAAAATTGTTTAGAGAGAGGGCCTGTAGGTGGCCCTCCGTAAAAATTGTTTGGAGAGAGAGCCTGTAGGTGGCCCTCCAGAAAAATTGTTTGGAGAGAGGGCCTGTAGGTGGACCTCCGTAAAAATTGTTTAGAGAGAGGGCCTGTAGGTGGACCTCCGGAAAAATTGTTTGGAGAGAGGGCCTGTAGGGGGCCCTCCAGAAAAATTGTGGTAAAAGAGTGCCAGTTGGCCCTCTAAAAAATTGTGTTTTTTGGGCCAGCGTTAGGCAAAAACGACAAGGAGGAGGAGGAGTAGGAGGAGTAGAGAAGAGAAATCGGATACATAAGTAATGTTAATCTTTAGCTGCTTTCCCCCGGAGGAGATTTGAATTCCGGTGAAATCCTGGCTTTGTTCATTTTAATAAGCGTCAGCCTGTCAGCGCTGTCAGTTGACAGGCGTGTACGCTTACCGGTGATGACGCCACCAGCTGCACTGAATACCCGCTCTGACAACACGATAGCGGCAGTGCAGGCCAGCATCTCCAAGGCGTACAGCGCCAGTTCAGGCCACGTGTCCAGCTTTGAAACCCAGTAGTTGTATGGAGCAGAGTGATCGGTCCGGACGTTGGTATGGTCAGCTAGGTACTCCCTCACCATCTTTCTGTAAAGCTCCCCCCTACTCTGCCTAGACTGGGGACAGGTGACAGTGTCTTGCTGGGGTGACATAAAACTGGCAAAGGCCTTGGAGAGCGTTCCCCTGCCTGTGCTGGACAAGCTGCCTGCTCGCCTCCTCTCCCCCGCTACTTGGCCCACAGAACCACGCCCTCTGCTGCTAGCGGCGTCAGATGGGAAGGATTGTTTCAGCTTGTGCACCAGGGCCTGATGATATTGATTCACTCTCATACTCCTTTCCTCTAAAGGGATGAGAGTGGAAAGGTTCTGCTTGTACCGTGGGTCCAGGAGAGTGAACACCCAGTAATCGGTGTTTGAAAAAATGCTTCTAACGCGAGGGTCACGGGATAGGCAGCCTAATATGAAGTCTGCCATGTGCGCCAGAGTCCCAACATGCAAGAATTCCCTCTCCTCACTGGCCTGACTCTTCATTTCCTCCTCCTTCTCCTCCTCCAAGTCCTCCTCTTCAGCCCATACACGCTCAAGAGTTAAGAAGGACTGAGCATTGGTACCCTCTTCTGTCTTGCCGACATTCTCCTCCTCTTCCTCCTCATCCTCATCCCCCTCCTCCGATACGCGCTGAGAAACAGACCAGAGGGTGCTCTGGCTATCAAGCGACGTATCTTCCTCCACCGTCTCTTGTGACAAGCACAAAGCTTCCGACTTCATGCTGAGCAGTGAGTTTTTCAACAGGCAAAGAAGCGGGATGGTGAGGCTGATAAAGGCGGCATCTCCGCTGACCATCTATGTTAACTCCTCAAAGTTGCTCAACACCTGGCAGATATCAGACATCCACGTCCACTCCTCATTGTAGACTTGAGGAATCTGAGTGACCTGACTACCAGTTCTGATGGAAGTGGACATCTGGCAGTCTACAATTGCTCTGCGCTGCTGGTAAACTCTGGATAACATGTTTAATGTCAAATTCCATCTTGTGGGCATGTCGCACAACAGTCGGTGAGCGGGCAGTTGTAGGCGGCGCTGCGCTGCCCTGAGAGTGGCAGCATCTGTGGTGGACTTGCGGAAATGCGCACAGATGCGGCGCACCTTGGTGAGCAAATCAGACAGATTGGGGTATGTCTTGAGGAACCGCTGAACTATGAAATTGAACACGTGGGCCAGGCATGGCACATGTGTCAGTCTGCCGAGTTGCAGAGCCGCCACCAGGTTACGCCCGTTGTCACACACAACCATGCCTGGCTTGAGGTTCAGCGGTGCCAGCCACAGATCGGTCTGCGCCGTGATGCCCTGTAACAGCTCTTGGGCGGTGTGCCTTTTGTCACCTAAGCTCAGAAGTTTGATCACCGCCTGCTGGCGCTTACCCACGGCACTGCTGCTGCGCCTAGAGCTACCGACTGAAGGCGCCGTGCCAACGGATGGTAATTCGGAGGAGGAAGTGGAGGAGGAGGAGGGGTCGGAGGAGGAGGCATAGTACGTCTGAGAGAACGTGACCGAGGTAGGCCCTGCAATCCTCGGTGTGGGCAGTAGTACATGAGCAGCCCCAGGGTCAGACTCGGTCCCAGCCTCCACCAAGTTAACCCAATGTGCTGTCAGTGATATATAGTGTCCCTTTCCGGCAGGACTTGTCCACATGTCTGTGTTTATGTGTACCTTCTAAGAAACAGCATTGGTCAGGGCACGGATGATGTTCTGTGACACGTGCTGGTTTAGGGCTGGGACAGCACATCGGGAAAAATAGTGGAGGCTTGGACTGAATTCCGAGGGGCAGCCACCGCCATGAGGTTGTAAAAGGTTCGGTCTCTACCAGCCAATAGGGCAGCATCTCCAGGCTCAGCAATTTGGAGATGTGGACGTTGAGGGCTTGGGCATGTGGGTGGAACTGTATTTCCTCTTGCGCTCCAGCATCTGCTGTAAAGACAGCTAAAATCTGCGCAGGGACACATTGGTGGACACTGTGGAGGATCGTGTAGGCGAAGGTGTGGTTTTCCGGCGGGAGGCGCTCGTGCCAGGGTCCTGGGCAGGGGGTTGACTAGCAGAGGCAGCGAGTGACACAGGGGAAGGAGCAGTGGTGGGACCCGCAGGAGGTGAACGGCCTTGGTTCCATTGAGTGGGGTGTTTAGCACTCATATGCCTGCGCATGCTGGTGGTGGTTAGGCTAGCAGTGGTGGCACCCCTGCTGATCCTGGTATGGCACAGGTTGCACACCACAGTCCGTCGGTCATCCTCAATTTCTTTAAAGAACCTCCAGACTTGCGGACATCTAGGCCTCGCTACGGGAGCTTAACTATGTGAAACAGTTGCTGCTGATGCACCAGCTCTGGCCCTGTTTCTCCCTCTGGCCACACCACTGCCTCTTCCAACCTGTTCTGGTGCAGCACTCGCCTCCGCCTCAGAAGCACTTCACTCGGCTTATCAACCCAGCTTGGGTCAGTCACGTCTTCATCCTCCGATTCCTCAGTCTGCTCCCCCCTCGGACTTCCTGCCCTGACAACAACTTCACCACTGTCTGACAACCGTGTCTCCTCATCGTCCGACACCTCTTTACACAATTCTTTCATTAAGTCAACAATGTCATCATCATCACCCACAGACTGCGACAGTTGGAAAACTTGGGCATCGGGAAAGAGGTCAGCAGCAACCTGAGAAGTGGTTTGTGACTCTGGGAAGGGTCCAGAAAACAGTTCCTTAGAGTATGCCGGATCGCATTCCAAATTTTCCTGGGAGGGGGCAGACTGGGGGGAAGGAGGTTGAGGTGGAGGAGCCAGAGGAGTGCTCCTTTGGGTAACGTGGATGGACTGTGTGGAAGACTGACTGGTGGACAAATTACTTGAAGCATTGTCCACAATCCACGACATCAGCTGTTCGCACTGTTGTGGTTTTAACAGTCCTCTACCTCGTGTCCCTGTAAGTTGAGACATGAAGCTAGGGAGTGTAGCTCTGCGGCGTTCCCCTGCTCCCTCATCAGCAGGTACTGTCTCACCCTGCCCAGGACCACGGCCTCTGCGCCCTGCAGTAATTGAATGCCCACGCCCACGCCCACGCCCTCGTCCTCGATCCTTAGCCCTGGGGTTCAACATTTTCTGTATATAAGTGTATTATATAAAAAAAAAATAAAAATGGGCCTGCTGTACTGAAACCCACAAACTTGTTCAATTTGAACAAGTTAATATATAGGTGGATAAGTTAGAGCAAAATTACGTATGTTATTACGTACCGTGCAGTATGGAGCAATTACACTGAAACTATTAGATTAGGCAGACTTGGTCTGCTTAAGTGCAACCCAGAAAAATGTCGCACAGAGATTTTTCTAATGTAGCTGCATCAGTGAGCGCAAAAGACCTTTTTTAATTACGTGACGTACAGAATTGGTCACTTGGACAGAAAATACGGATTGTGCTTTCTGGTGACTGGACAGCTGAACTGTGACACACAGAATGGTTCTACACAGCTGTATGAAATGGATTTGTATCACTGAGATAAAACAGCAAAAAAACTATATTTTTTTTTTTTTTTTTTTTTTAACGTGACGTGCAGAATATATCAGAGATCAAACTCAGCCCCTGCTGACTGTGGCTATATTAAGTGCAACCCAGACAAATGTCGCACAGAGATTTTTCTAATGTAGCTATATCAGTGAGAGCAAAAGACCTTTTTTTTATTATGTGACGTACAGAATGGGTCACCTGGACAGAAGATACGGATTGTGGTTTGTGGTGACTGGACAGGTGAACTGTGACACACAGAATGGTTCCACACAGCTGTATGAAATGGATTTGTATCACTGAGATAAAACAACAAAAAAAAACTATTTTTTTTTTGTTTTGTTTTTTTTTAACGTGACATGCAGAATATATCAGAGAGCAAACTCAGCCCCTGCTGACGGTGGCTATATTAAGTGCAACCCAGACAAATGTCGCACAGAGATTTTTCTAATGTAGCTGTATCAGTGAGAGCAAAAGACATTTTTTTATTACGTGACGTACAGAATGGGTCACCTGGACAGAATATACGGATTGTGGTTTGTGGTGACTGGACAGCTGAACTGTGACACACAGAATGGTTCCACACAGCTGTATGAAATGGATTTGTATCACTGAGATAAAACAATAAAAAAAAAAGAAATTGTTATATATGGCGATAGCTGCACTACTAGTGCCAGTCAGCCCAGCCAGGAGACAAAAAAAAAACGTCTTGTAGCCCTTAGAAGGGCTGTTGGGTTCTTTTGAGATCACTCCTGCCTAACAGAGAACTAAATCCAGTCTCCTGGCTTGTAATTGGCTGAGTTTATAGGCGCCAAAAATTCAAAATGCTGGAGATGCCATTTCCTCGAGCATGGCGAGATACTCGTCCGAGCAGCGAGCACTTACGAGTACCCTAATACTCGAACAAGCACCAAGCTCGGACGAGCATGCTCGCTCATCTCTAGTCTTAATCAAGACACAATAAGTGACAACAAAATGTAATAAGAAATGCAAACAAAAACCCTCCTCCTTCTCTCCCTCCTTCTCTTCCATCCTCTCATCCCCATCTACTTCTCCTGACAGAATATTTTGTCCATATTATCCATATTATGTCCATACTTTTCTGACCAGCCACAGATATATATTGATACATACCACCAAAACACATACATAATATGTGTAAGCAATGGAAACTTTAAGTCCTGTATGTTGTGAGGTGAGGGCTTCATGGACTTGTTTTTCCAGCACATCTCATGGGTGGTCAATTGGATGGAGATAATTTAAGAGCCAGTAGTAATTATTGACTGGTGATAGAAACATTTTAACCTACAATGTTGCATATACAATAAACACTGAGTATGTAGGATATGGACTAAAACATTTATAATCGCTATTATGCCACAGAAACAGAAAAACTGGGTTTTTAAACCTTTTTCTCAATATAATATTGGGTATATATATCTCATTTTAACATGTACTAGGGGTTATATTTTATTTTTTGGTAGGAATCATAAGATTCTGGGGGTCCAGAAATGAACTTCTCTTTCTAATTTGAAAACCATGCATTACCAAGCAGCCACCACTAGGGGATCTCAAAGCAAAGGAATGATTTTAACTAATTTAATTGCAAAAATTTCTATACACTGAGCTTCCCCTAGTGGTGGGTGCAGGCACACAGCTTTGTGATAGAAGGGAAGCAGATGTATGAGGTTTATTTTTGCCCAATTTTCTGGTATAAATACATTTAGAAGTATTAGGATCAGCAATATTGAAGCCATTGTTCCATTTTCTCCAACAATAAAGTCGGATAAAGTGGTTGAGGTGAAAGTCATTTTTTTTTATTACAGTTTGTATTTAATTACAATTTTTTCCTTTTCAGTAAAAAAAAGTGTAAATTAGTCAAAAACCTGGAGTGTTGCCTGCAGATGCATGCATACTTGGGAGCTGGGTGGGGCAGAGGGGCCCATAGTAAGTTTTGCCATGGGGCTATACAAGATCTGTGTATACCCCTACTTAGGACATTAAGTTTTGTGTTATATACCCTGCACCCACCAAGCCAAGCTTTTAAGTGGTGGCAAGTATAAAGAAAGGTCCACACTTCAGCCATAGGTGTCTTTATTCCAACCATGCAATTTTTCAGCTCTCTTGTATGCATGAAGCTTGATTTTTCATTTTATAGATTAGATAAAGGTGAAATGAGAGTAAAATATTATCAAATCAACTTTACAATAATTCACAAATTGGCAATGGAAAAAGTATTATTAAAATATAACAATATTTATCGCATGTGGCGTAATGGAAAAAAAAATTCAAAATGGCCAATTCACCATTTTTTGTCACTTTATCTCCCCTAAAAAATTTAATTAAAGGTGATCAAAAAGTCACACACAGTCCAACATGGTATCACTAAAAAATACAGCTCGTCCTCACACAGGTCCATAGACATAAATATAAAAAAGTTATAGGGGTAAAATTACGGCAATAGAAAAAAAATAATTTTCATCAAAGTTTTTATTTTTTGCAGTATTGATACACACAAATAAAATCATAATGTAATCATACTGACCTGGAGAATGAAGGTAACAGGTGAATTTTACAGCACAGAGAACACCGTAAAAAAATCCTTAAAACTGTTACAGAATTGAGTTTCTTTTTCTGCTTTCACCCCATTTGGATTTTTTCCAGCTCCTCACTACGTCATATACAACTTGTCCTGCAAAAAAAAAAAATGTGAATGGAAAAATAAAAAAAAGTTATGGCTCTGGGAAGGCAGGGAATAAAAAATGAAAAAAAAAAAAATAGCAAATCACAGGGTCCCCTAGGGATTAAACATAAAAACGTGATTTAAACAATGTCGTTGTCTGATGACACGTGGTCAATCACTTAATGATTTGCAACTTGCAGAGCATTTATTTTTTGTTTCCTTTGCAACTGCATTCAAAAGATGAATTGAAAGTTTATGATGAATAGCTTGACAGGCCTTTGCTAAGTACATTATAATAGAAACCGCAAGCCTACAGAGGCATGTTATAAAGCGTGTTCGCTAAACCGTCTTTAGCACATAGGTTTCAATTCAGCATTTTATAGTTGACTTTATAGTTGACTTTCACAATTGTTTTCGCTTTGAAAGTCCTGCCCAGTAGATGCAAGTCATTGTTGTGTTCTTACAGCTGAACATGTCTTGACAGTCTTCGATATCAACCTCCTTAAATGTTACAAAACATCACATAATGTCTTTTGGCGGTGTGAGTTAACCACACACATTTTCATGGCAAATGTAATCAAAAGCACTTTGAAATGGCACACTTTATTAAAAACATTTTACTACCTGAAGTTTCCAAATACTGCAGCACATTCTGGAAAGTGAAAGTATTTACTGTTTTAGATTACTTGAGTTTAAACTAAGCTGTACTATACACATGACGATTTTAAATGGGATATCCCACAAAAATTATTACTAAGTAGTGATGATCGAGCACCCCGATGTTCGGGTGCTCGGATGCTCTGGCCGAACACTAGGTGTGCTCGAGTGCTCGGCCGAGCACCCGAGTATAATGGAAGTCAATGGGAGAAGACCAGGCACTCCCTGCTCGGATGAGGGGAGGGTGTCTGGTTGATAGGGAAATGTGAGAAAATGGTGGAAACACCACAGAAATGGTTAGGGAACAGCATGGGGAGGATGTCTGGATGCATATTGGACACCAAAGTCGCTGCTATTAACGATGATGGCCGACTATGACGCCACTTTTACGGAATGACAAAAATACCCCCCAAAAACCCAAGATAACATCGATTTTACAGGAAATATTGTTAGGATAGATAGATTTACTTTAAGTTAAGCGCAAGTGCTGCCAAAAATTACATGGATGAGGCACTCCCATACAACTGGTATATCATATAAAGGAGGGCCTTATTCACATTGTGGTATAATTGTAGGACTCAGACACTCATAAAGCCTATGCACTAAGGGAAAGGGCTGCCAAAAATTACAAGGATCAGGCACTCCAATACACCCTTTATTACACATAAAGTAGGGAATCAGACACACCCGTGAAAAATTATCATTGATGGCCTGCTGCTAACACAAAAACAATAGGCTTGCCATTTTGCTGTATGTAAAATGTAAGAGTGACTCTCTGCTGCCGAGCTGACCGTCCAAAAAATTTAATGGACACATGCTGCTGCCACCGCACTGCTCAGAGTCGCCGACGACCGTTTCTTTTTCGCTTTCCGCTGCGGGAGGCCAGGGCCCCCCTAGCGGCGTGTGCCACGTTGGCCGTTCCACTCTCGCTCTCCGCGATAATTCCATGTCCTATTGTGTTTATATAAGTTGCTGCACTTAAAAAGCACAAAGTTTGATCTTAGGATCGAGTTGGCTGTCTGCAGGGAGGTGAGCTACCACCGGTTGGAGCAGACCGTTTTTCAAGTGTGACACGCTAATGCCGAGCTGACCGTCCAATAAAATGATATTCTTCATGTGACATTCTGCTGCATAGCAGACCGTTAAAAATATTTAAATCTGACACGCTAATGCCAAGCTGACCGTCCAAAAGAATGATATTCTTAATGTGACATTCCGCTGCAGAGCAGACCGTTAAAAGTATTTAAATCTAACACGCTAATGCCGAGCTGACAGTGCAAAAGAATGATAATCTTGATGTGACATTCCGCTGCATAGCAGACCGTTAAATATTTTCAAGTATGACACGCTAATGCCAAGCTGACCGTCGAAATAATGATATTCTTCAAGTGACATTCTACAGAAGAGCAGACCGATAAAAATATTTAAGTGTGACACGCTAATGCCAAGCTGACTGTTGAAAACATTATATTCTTCATGTGACATTCTGCAGAAGAGCAGACCGTTAAAAACATTTAAGTGTGACATGCTAATGCTAAGCTGACCGTCGAATACATTATATTCTTGATGTGACATTCTGCAGAAGAGCAGACCAATAAAAAATATTTAAGTGTGACACGCTAATGCCAAGCTGACCGTCGAATACATTGTATTCTTCATGTGACATTCTGCAGAAGAGCAGACCGATAAAAATATTTAAGTGTGACACGCTAATGCCAAGCTGATCGTCGAATACATTATATTCTTGATGTGACATTCTGCAGAAAAGCAGACTGATAAAAATATTTAAGTGTGACACGCTAATGCCAAGCTGACCGTTGAATACATTATATTCTTCCTGTGACATTCTGCAGAAGAGCAGACCGATAAAAATATTTAAGTGTGACACGCTAATGCCAAGCTGACCGTCGAATACATTATATTCTTCATGTGACATTCTGCAGAAAAGCAGACCGATAAAAATTTTCTAGTGTGACACGCTAATGCCGAGCTGACCGTCCAAAAGAATGATATTCTTCATGTGACATTCTGCAGAAGAGCAGACCGATAAAAATATTTAAGTGTGACACGCTAATGCCAAGCTGACCGTCGAATACATTATATTCTTCATGTGACATTCTGCAGAAGAGCAGACCGATAAAAACATTTAAGTGTGACACGCTAATGCCAAGCTGACATTATGGTTGAGTGCCTGCTGATGAGCTGACAGGCCCAAAAATTATGTTGCAGGCCCAGCTGGTGAGCTGAGTGGCTAACAAATTCGGGTGCAGGCCCAGCTGGTGGACTTCGAGGGCAGCCTAATAAGCTGTTTCATATGATGGATGAAGAGAAGGAAGAGGACGAGAAGAGGAAGGGGTGCATGATAATGCAGTGTATTCAATACACCATAAAAGCCTGATTTAAGTTTCCTTCATGTTAAGCCACTTTCCTCTGGTGGAGTACAGAAGTCAGGGGCAATCCAGGCCTTGTTCATTTTAATAAGCATCAACCTGTCAGCATTGTCAGTTGACAGGCGGATGCGCTTATCAGTAATTATGCCCTCAGCGGCACTAAATACCCGCTCAGACAAAACGCTGGCGGCAGGGCTGGCCAGCACCTCCAAGGCATAGAGCGCCAGTTCGTGCCACGTGTCCAGCTTAGACACCCAATAATTATACGGCACAGATGGATTGCTGAGGACGTTGACACTGTCATCTACTTACTCCTTTACCATCTTCCAAAACTTTTCCCTCCTTGTCACACTAGGCCGCTCTTCAGGGTCAGGGTGCTGGTAGGGTGTCATAAAACTGTCCCAGGCCTTGGAGAGTGTCGCCTTGCCTTTGTTGGAACTGCTGTGTGTTCCCCCCGTCTCCCCTCCTCGGGTGGCAAAGGAACTACGTACTCTACCGCCAGCATTGTCAGTTGGAAATTTGTGGAGCAATTTTTTGACAAGGGCCTTCTGGTATTGCAACATTTTACTTGTCCTCTCCACCACAGGAATGAGAGATAAGAAGTTCTCTTTGTAGCGGGGGTCGAGAAGGGTGAACAACCAGTAATCGGTGTTGGCTAATATGCGTATAATGCGAGGGTCACGGGAAAGGCAGCATAGCATGAAGTCAGCCATGTGTGCCAGAGTCCCAACAGACAAGGCTTCGCTCTCCCCACCAGGAGGATGACTCTCAATATCCTCCTCGTCCTCTTCCTCATCTTCGCCCAATCCACGCCGAAGAAATGGTGTAAACGTGGTATGGCCACCCTGTGTAGCGGTGGCAACCGTGTCCTGCTCCTCCTCCTCCAATTTGCGCTGAGAAGACAAACCGAGGGTGGTCTGGCTCTCACCCTGTGTAGGGTCTTCCCCCATTTCCATCTCTTCGACACGTAGAGCATCGGCCTTTATTGTGAGCAGAGAGTTTTTTAGCAGACACAGAAGTGGGATGGTTACGCTGATAATGGCATTTTCGCCACTCACCATCTGTGTAGATTCATCAAAGTTGCGTAACACCTCACAGAAGTCAGACATCAATGCCCACTTGTCGTTTGGGAAGAGCAGAAGCTGACTGGAAAGGCGCCAACCGTGCTGCAGCTGGTATTCTACTACTGCTCTCTGATGCTCACAAAGCCTGCTCAACATGTGTAAGGTGGAATTCCATCGCGTGCTCAGGTCGCACAGCAGTCGGTGAGCCGGCAACTGCAAGCGCTGCTGCATCATTGCCAGGCCGGCTGAAGCTGTCGTCGACTTGCGGAAATGGGCGCACAGGCGGCGCACCTTCGCCAGTAGCTGAGACAAATTGGGGTAGGTTTTCACAAACCGTTGAACCACTAAGTTGAATACATGGGCCAGGCATGGTACGTGTGGGAGGTTGGCCAGCTCCAAAGCCGCTACCAAGTTGCGTTCGTTATTGGATATAACCATGCCTGGCTGTAGGTTGACTGGCGAGAGCCATAGCTCTGCCTGATCCTTTATGCCATGCCACAGCTCTGCGGCGGTGTGCTGTTTGTCACCCAGACAAATAAGCTTCAGTACGGCCTGTTGCCGCTTACCGACTGCTGTGCTACACTGCTTCCAGCTACTGACAGAAGTCTGAGTGGTGCTGCAAGATGGCAATTCTGCATGGGAAGAAGTGGAGGAGGAGGTGGAGGAAGAGAAGGAGGGGTTGCAGCCGCTACTATAGGTGGCAGCGGAAATCCGGATGGAAGTAGGGCCCGCAATCCTCTGCGTGGGTAGCACCTGGGCAATCCCAGGGTACGACTCGCTCCCAGCCTCTACAACGTTCACCCAGTGTGCAGTCAGGGAAATGTAGCGTGCCGGGCCAGAAGCAATTGTTCATGTGTCAGTTGTTAAGTGGACCAGAACCCGAGTTATGTTTCTGGACACATGCTGGTATAAGGCAGGGACGGCACACTGGGAAAAATAGTGGCGGCTGGGGACTGCGTAACGAGGCCTCGGTGTCCACCAACCTAAACGGCAACATTTCCAGGGCCAGCAACTTGGAAAATTGCGCGTTTAGTGGCAGGGTATTTGCACTTGCGTTCTAATGCCTGCAGTAAGGACATTTGAAAGCTGCGCTGGGACATTGATGTGGACGTGCTGGCTGATGTTTCCTGCGAAGGTCCAGGTGCAGGGCGGGAGGCATCTGGACCTGCATCTTGGACAGCAGGTAACAGAGGGGAAGAGGAGGCAGTGGTGTGACCTGCAGACACAGATCGTAGACCCAGACGTTCGGCCCACCTTTTAGGGTGCTTTGCTGACATATGTCGGATCATGCTGGTGGTGAGGTTGCTGGTTTTTACACCCCTGCTCATCTTGGTACGGCACAGGTTAAAAATTACAATCCGTTTATCGTCAGCACTTTCCTCAAAAAAACGCCAGACTGCCAAACACCTAACCCTTGGCAAGGGAGCTGGCTGCAAGGGGCTGCTCCGGGGAACAGTTGCTGTCCTGATTGTCGTGGCCTTCCTTCTCCCATTTTCCATCCCACTGTCTCTTCCAGCCTGTTGTGCTGCTGCTGCTGATCCCTCCCCCTCTGTACTGTTGTCCTCGCACGGCTTGCCACCTTCCCAGGTTGGGTCAGATATTTAGTCGTCCACCACCTCCTCTTCCACATCCTCACTCTGCTCCTCAGGATCAGGCTGTGAAGAGCCCAGTAGCTCATGGTGAACTAACAAGAACCTGACTTAACTGCTTCTCATCCTCATCCACAAACTCTTCAGACACTAATTGCCCTTGACTTATTGGCAACTGTGTCTCATCATCATCATCCACATCGGGAGAAAATACTTGTCGTTCCCCACCGTCATCGTCTTCAGACTGTGTTTGCTCAATAGGTTGGGAATCAGGGCACAATATCTCCTCATGTCCCACTTCAAGTGGCCCTGACGAGAGGCCCAAGCCAAGGGACGGTGATGAAAAAAGCTCCTCGGAATATCCCAATGTGGGATCTCTTCCTTGCCCAGACTCTGCATGGTGCGAGGAAGCAGGATCAGGGTTAGGATGCGGTTGCCCAGACTCTTGACTACTAAGACTGGACTTTGTGGAAGAGGGGGTGGTGCTGAACCGAATGGAAGCATTATCAGCTGAAATCCAACCAACTACCTGCTCGTACTGCTGTGGCAACAAGAGATGTGTCTTGTGCCGCCCTGCAAACTGTGACATGAAGCTAGGAGTTCTGGATGAATTGTTTCTTCGGCTCTGCCATCAGGCACAGTTTCACTGCGCCCAGAGCCATGGCCTCTGCTTTCACCATCAGCAGCACACCCACTTCCCCGTCCCTTAGTGCTCGCTTTGCGCATATTGTATAGTATATATGCAACTTGGTCAAAACTACAGTACTGCAGATTTTTATTAACTGTATGATCAGAAAAAAAATTTAAACAAATGTCCAATATTCTGAATGCGGTAACGTTATAGAGCAGTAGAAAATGAGGAACTGCGGCCTAAATGAACGGTATTAAATATGGATGTTAGCTACAGCAACTTTTGAACGGTTGTAATACGCTGTGCACCTAGCGTTACTGGCAGAGCACACCTGGGGTTTTTTTTGCCATCCAAAAAAAAAAACGTATTTCACAATGGACTTTGGTCTTTTTTGAACAGCGAAATTCGTTCTACCTACCCAAATCTTATCCATATTGTTTACTTCCCTCCTAGGGAAAATTGAACTGCAGCATCAAATGAGGAACTGTGGCCTAAATGAACGGTATTAAATACGGATGTTAGCTACACAGACTTTTGAACGGTTGTAATACGCTGTGCACCTAGCGTTACTGGCAGAGCACACCTGTTTTTTTTTTGCCACCCAAAAAAATAAAAAAAGACGTATATCACAATGGACTTTGGTCTTTTTTGAACAG